>JAUCNO010000191.1:4969868-4995829 GCA_032353835.1 Enteromius viviparus
AATTGCTTGCTGTTTCCCCACTTGTACGTCACTTTGGATAAAAGCGTCTGCTAAAATGAATAAATGTAAATGTAAATGTAAAATGGTTATTCTTAGTTTTGGTAATAATTAAAAATACAGTTTTTAATTGGAATTTTTGGTCAAATAATTCAGCTTTGGTGAACATAAGAGTATAGATAATAGATATACACAATTACAAATAACGCTTTTTCTGAATATTTAAATATGATATGGCCACCTTCATGTGTTATTACCTAATTGTAATAAAACGTTTGTCTTTATACGCTTAAAAAGGTCATTTCCTACACATGAACTGACATGAATTACAGGACCTGAAATCCCAATACTAAAACTATTAAAAGTTTAATATCAATCTCCTGTACTTTGGCACGTTTCTCAGCTCTTGTGTTTACACTATAGTAGGAATGTGGATGAATCTCACACGTTATTTAGCCATGTGTTAATCCGTTCTGAGGGGAGGATGTGTTGGTTTGTCCTCTGGCTGGTACAGCAGGAGAAGGAGTGAAGCTCCAGGACGGAGAGGGATTAGGCTATTTTCGGCTCTTATCATAATACTTCAAATCTTTCTGCTCTGATCAGGCCGGAGAAAAACCTGAATTAGTGGTTTCATAGAAATGGCATGCTATATCCTTTCACAAGGTCATTGCATGCAACATAAACACACAAGAAGCTCATTGCATTTGCTGCACGTAGCCTAAGATCGTGTCACATTGGAGAGCTTCTTAAGGTCATGGTCTGATTATACATGGCTAATTTAAAAGTGTATTACACAAGGACTCGCATAGATGAAAACATGCACGTATGGGTCTATCGCTCTTAGATGATCTCATCCATTGCCGTCCATCATTCGTCTTGCTCACATTTGAACTGTGTCTTGGTCTGGGCAGATATCTGTTCCTCAGCCGTCCTGCCCTCGTAATGAATTGTTTATGGTCAGTGCACTCTAACTGCTGCAGCATGGATCATCCTAACACACGCTCTCTCGTGTGCTAAAGATAAAAGAGAGAGAGAATCCCCCCATTGATTTAGTTCTCCTCTTTCTGGACAGCACCTCAAACTGATTCAGTACAGTAATGGCATTACACAGCTCACATATTAAGATGATAAAATCATAGGCCGGTGACCTTAACTCACCCGTTGCACTGTGGGATATAAACTGTGATTGGATTGTGCATCGATCATTTTGATCAATGGTACCTTCCTCCTCAGACGCCAGAGACATTCTCTCTTCTGTCTTTCTGTTATTGTTTTAACTGTTTAACCATAAAAGCATAAAACTACATTAAACATACTCAGCATGTGCATTTGTGTACAGTCTTAACAAGTGGCATATGTAAAAGGAATGCTTGCGGTAATGTTTAAAGCCTGTTCACAGCAAACACGCAAACTATTAAGATAATGATAAAGATATAGTTCTCAAAATTAAATAATAGCACAGTCCACACCATAACTATAACGATGAAGGCACAGAGAAACTATATCATTTTCAGAACAATTTTGTTGCAATGACGCTTTTGTTTTCTTATATTTATAAAAATATCTCTCTCTAGAAAGAAGCTTATTCTCTTATGAATCTTTAAAATGAAATAAATACTAAATATAAGTAATAAAATTAGTTATTTACTGAAATATGTGCCGTATGCTGCTGTTTTGGTTTTATGAAATCAGGTTTTAATACACAATGAGCATCATACAATTACATAATAATTATTCAAGTTTTAAATTGTGTTTTTCATCATTTTTACTATGTGTTTTTTTTTTTTTTTATTCATTTTAGCGGGCCTACTTCACACTACTACTTGAACTTATTTCAGTTAGTAGCAAAGGCAACATTTACATAAGTAAATATTCATATTTCATTTTCTTTTACTTCAGTTAACGAAAAGAATTAGTTTTAGTTAACAAGAACAGCACTCTCAAGGTTTATGCACAGTGTGAAAAGCCTATAACTGTCACAGTTTAAAGGCTTCGTTTTTCTTCGTGCCGTATATTTTTAGCTTTGTGATTCCAGAACTTTAGCTGAACTTCATTTCGACCCGCAAAACCACTGGAGGGAACGCTTTGATAATTCATTAGTGTGAAAATTGTTCTCTGATACCGCTCACACTGCTGTTAAATCTCAGAAGATAATAGTCACTCGGGAATATTAGAAAACGCAGGGATATTGCACCGACTAAATCAAAGGGACACAGAAGTGCAGCTGACTCGAGAAGGCTGAAGAGAAGTTTCTTGAAAAATTAATCATGTGTGCATTAGATTTCTATTAGTGGAATATACATCTACCTTCCCAAAGGGGATTCTCAACCACTTTTTAATGCACACTCTTTATTTAAAGAGGGAGAGAAAGAAACAAATTACTCTAATCCATTCAAACACTTCTCTTGCTCACCGTAGACCTTTTAGCCTCTTAGTTTCTCCAACCGATCACATTTTTAATCTTTGTTCAGACAGTCTGTCAAAGGGTCGGTCATCCTGGTGAGTAACAGAATCTTTTATTCTAAGGAAAAGAAATATGTTTTGCATAATTGTCGATGTGGGTAATGAGATAAGACTAAAGACCAGGAAGTAATCAGTTTACAGACTAACGATTGGAGTGTAAGTGGATCTCGTGAGACAGCTGCGGCAGGCTTAGTGTCTCCGAGTCGGATTCTGTTTGCTCAATACTGGTGTCTTCACTCTGGCAGATGCATTAAACCACAGTATGTCCATTTGTTTAACATGGCCCGAGGCTCCGGTTTTCTGAATCAAACCACAAGAGACGCCTGAGCAAAATGGCTCATTATGATGTTGCCCAATTGCTGCCACCAGCATTAGGAGATGTTTTGCTTTTACCTTACTTGATATGCTGTGACCATAGAGCATTTCTCCAGGGAATTAATGGCACAGAATTGGCCTTGGTTATATGTACTGACACAGAGGTCATGAATCACCCTTGACCTCCATATGCCTCTTCTGTCAAAGCCAACCCTTTATTAGCTCATCCCCCTGTTAGCTTTTATATTTTAAAATGTCTGTATTGTTGGAATTATATCTTCTCATTATGTAAATGGTGGGACCCTAAGGATATTGGCATTACTTTAGCATAATACGTATGGAAAATCTTTTAAACTCATAAAGCTTGCCAAACAAATAATTAATTTATGTAGTATGCGGCTGTAACATATTACTGAAATTTGACTGGCATCTTAAAGTAAAACATAAATCAAAATAAAAATGTTCAGTAGTTTAATTGACTAAAATTAAAATAAAACATGACCCAATTTGCACATGGTCAATGGTAAGACTATTAATAAATAATAACACATTTTTAAACTGTATGAAATAAGGAAAGTTAGGTTTACAGAACCTTTTTTAACAATTTTTTTATGGTAATAAAAATGACGTTCCTCACTTTCCTTATTTCATATAAAGGTAGCCTACATTTTTAAATATGCTATGACAGCTAGGCTACTAACTACTAACGCTACAGTTAGTTGTGTGCTACTATAGTAAAATCATGGTAAACTAGGGCAAGGGAATATCCTGACTAGAAAGGTATTACGTTAAGAGCAGCTTTTTTATTTATTTTTTTGCTGCGGCTCAGAAGGGAACCGCTATGACGTTAATACCACTCCGTTATGCTGTTATGAGAAGATGCGGGTTCCGTTGTGACGGATTAACTACAAATCCGCGAGCAAAGCGCCAGCTTCTGTGAAGGAAACATGCGCGCTCTCGCGCTTTGCTAGATGCTTCCAGCTGTGGTTGCCGTGGAAACGGAACTTCTCCCAATCCTCAGTTCTTACCTTGTCCATCAGTGGCAACACTTGAATGTCCCAAAAAAAAGGGTGAATTAAGTTACCAAATCGGTCATGGCGTGAGAAAGAAAATGACTTTTTAATGCTGCTTTTGAAGAGAGAAACATTTGTCAGATCAAATTCGAAATTTTGTTTTTTTGAGTCGATTCACAAAATCAGTAGGAACTTTACTCATTCATTTTCCGAACGAGTTCAATGAGCCGAACTATTAGAAAGAACCGATTCTTCAGTCCGACTTTTGGAATAATGCGCATGCGCAATGACTAGTCGACCTTGACCTGGGTTAGCGAGGTTTTCATCGACGGAAATTCGGGTAAAGTGTATAACTTTCAACAAAGGTAATATAGTTTTCATACTAATACACGATTCTAGCAAGGAACTGTTACGTTGAATGAAATGTAATAGTTTAATGGGAGTGTGCGTTTACGATGTTGCAACCTTTGACATAAGGCGAGGCGATAGGTTAGCCAACACTGTTTTATTAGATTCTGTTTAAGTTTGTTGTTTTGGCTGTAGTCATTCTATGTGCTGTGAAATAACTGATGTTTCAAGGTGTATTCATTTTTTATTTTTAGAGATGGTTTATAGAGCAGAACTCAGTATTATTACCACTTTTCGTTTCAAGAAAGACAGGTCAGTGCCATTAACTCATATTTTGTTAATCATGCATAACGGAACGGAGTGGTACATCTTATCTTCTGCATATAAAGTTACAAGTTTCCCCCCACGTGGCGAGTTATCTTTAGGCCCAAGACCTTGACCAAAGCTGAATAAATGCTGCGTGTTTTGTGAAGTTTTGTCGCCATCCAGTGACCAAATATAGTAACTGCAACAAGAGGTTTTAAAATTGAAAAAGTCAATCGTTTAAAGCAGCTTGTGTGTAAATAGATACAGCTAGATAGAGTAAATAGGCCTAAATTTCTTCTCTGTTTGACATTTCACCCTTGACACCCGTTGATGAGTAGTTCACTCATTTATATGTATTGTCTTTCATGTATAGTCTGCACTGTACATATGAGAAATGTTTTATTGTGTGACGTTTAAAAACTCTTGTATGAAAGATTTGATACGAAACCAAAATAATTGCGCTTGTTCCCGCCCGGTTTCGAACCGAGGACCTTTCGCGTGTTAGGCGAACGTGATAACCACTACACTACGGGAACTGAGCTGCGCGCTGGCAGGAAGTGACGTCATTTGAGTCAGTCACACATATATGTCATGCTTACAAATTGTGAATTAAAGATTTTGTTTGACATGTCTTTGCAGGAGCCACTATGTTTATCTTGTTTTATGTAATATGTGTGGTCTAATTGTAGACCTATGTATATGTATTATAGAACATTTTAAATTAGAATTTAAAGTTGTTTAAATGTCATCGTGAGCTACAAGCTATGCGAGAATGACTGGAATGGTAGTTTCTATTTCACACATTAAACCATTTTGTGTACACGCTATTATTTGAGTATGTGACAATACCCAAACTGTGTAATATGTCAAGATTCTGTATAGTAATGTTATTTAAAATGTCATTCTTGAAACTCTTATAGCAAAACAGGAAAATAACTGAAAGTCAGGGTTTGGTTGCATAAACAGTTTTCTCTTCAAGACTGGTCGTAACTTCAAAAACTCACACAACTTCAACTGTTAATGCAAATGTACTGTACAGTTTTAAAAAGAAAGATTGCTCTAATCTGAATCAAAAAAATGGCTAGTTGGTTAAAGTGGTTCTTGAGACGTTCTTTGCATACAGTAGTTGCTATGTTTTTCCAACTGGTTCCAGAACCAAGTCATTAAAGTAGAATTATAGGATGATTGAGTACAGAACAAAATGTGTCGAAGATTTTTATTCGTCAAAATATGAATTAATCAAGTGTAATCAATGCCATCAAGTTATTCTACTATTGTAATCATGCATCTGTCTGTGTGCCTGTATGAAAAGGCCTGCATAAATGTGCTGACATGTGACCTTGCTGCATATCCTGTTTTGGCTTCAGACAAAATAAATATGAAGGGACCCTTCTTTAGGATTGTAATATTAGTTGATCTTGCATCCAAAATATTTAAAGATGTAAAACAGAGCTGTTCTCAAAAGTTCTCAGGCTAAAATTCTGATAAGGCTCCCTTGAAGTTACGAGCAAATGTTATTCCAGTAACATTAATAAAATAAAATAAACATTAACTCAAAACAGGAACAAAAGCATTATAAATTAATAAACTAGATATATAGTTTTTCCTCTAATATTTTATTTGGACGTTTGTCTAACATTTAAACAATGTTACAAGAACATTTAAAAGTTATGTGTTCATGATGTTTGCAAATAAAATAGACATTTGTATAACTGAGAAACTTTCACTGAAAATGTTTTTAGAACATAGTTTTGGTTAGCTGGGTATTACTACCCTACTTATCACTAACTTGAGGATGTAACTACTCTGAGAAAGTGTTGATCGATTTTGACATGTGAATTAAGTTCCTACATTTGTCTTAGCTTTATTTGCTCCTGCAGAAAGAACGACACAACCGGGAATTGCCGCGCATCGCAGCTGTCCATTTTTACTGGAATCTGTGATAAATAATTCTGTTCGACTGTCCCGATTGATTACTCGTCAAGATTCTTCACGCTGGAGCCCGTGGGAATGGATGAGCATGGTGTTTATGTGCTTTAGGATAAACGACTGCCTATAAAGCAGGCGAGGCCGCTCTCAGGGCCATAAATACGTCCACAGATTGTCTCGAGAGCGCATCGTAATCTTTGTTGATAGTCAGTTGCCGGGAAGAGGAGCTGCAAGCAGACGATTCTCCTCCAATAGATGTCAATCAAACTATGGTCTTGCAGGGATGCCAGACTTGATATTGCTTCAATTCTTTCTTTTTCAAGAAGCAGCTTACTTACAACCTAATATGAAAAGTTACAAAAGTCATGAAAGAATGCAAAAGAAATAGCGTTTCATATTCATTTGTAATGAAGAAGCTTTATTACATGCCTACGTTTGTCACTAGATGGCGGTAAAACTCCAATAATAATTCGTCTACCACCACCATGCATATCCAATAGGTTGTGTGGTTTGAACTCACTCGTTGCATAACGGGACAATGCATCTCATTCATTCTCTGGTAAATGTTTAAGTTCCAATCATTTTTAATTGTTTTTGGAAAAACATTTAATGTACTTCTGTGCAAACGCTTGCATTTTATTAAAATAGTGCACCTCATAGATAGTAGTCTTAGAAAAGCCTTTTTGTTGTGGTTTTCTTTTAAGCTGAAGATTTATGATTCTGTTGTTGATGCTTTTGTTTCATTACAAAAACTTTATGCAGCCAATTAATGGATCGATATCTGTTTATAGAATCATTCTTCCCCGACTATAGCTACATGAAAACATAAATTCAGTAGCATAAACTTAATGTTTATATGAATTTGAAATATTGTTTTAGATTGATGCATGATGTTTTACAACACTAAGTATTTTTTAAAGGCACATATAATTATCATTTCAGTAATTAGATGAACATCTAAATAATTAGATATTTATCGTTTGCTTGGTTAGATTACCAATAACACCGTTTTTGTTTGGTAGCTGCAAGAGACATAAAGGATTTGACATTTTCTGACTGCACGAGCTTTTTCAGCCTTCGATTTCCCGCGAGCACGCGCTCGGTAGGGCATAAAATTCAGTCTTGGCTGTGCAACAAGCACTTTCAATTACTAAATACCCTTTCACTCAAAAGAAGCGATACACAACATATGAATGAATCAGATTTATTATGGGATAGCGATGGATTTTTATGACTGACGAGCAGGCGTGCTGGATCAGCACAATGTCTTTCCCCACAGCGGAGTTTAATGAGAGAGTTTTTCACTGTTGCCCAACGATCAGCGTCTTGTGGCTTGGGTCTCGTTTTTTTCAGTGCTTGTTTAACGTCCTCTAGCACGACATATCCAGCGTGTTTCTGGGCAGCGTTTTACTTTTCTGCTTTGTAGACAATTGTCTTGACTATCGCTTCCAATTATTACCTGCAAAAATGAGATCGGATAAATCACAATATCCAGTTGCTGTTCTAGCGATGTGATCAAAAGTACTCAAGGAAATTAGAGTACGTTTGTTTGACATTGTTAGACGTTTGCTAATGCAATTCGATTGGAGCAGTTATGTGCCATTTTCATAAATAAACTCGTTAACTCTGATACTTTTAAAACCATTTAAGCCTGACGTGATATTATTAGCGTTTTTTATTAAAGCCATTTTCAGTCGCCATTGATTTCACGGTAATCATACATTGTTGCTGTTGGACATGGAACTCCACCGCAGATGTGTAAATACTGCTCGCCAAGCAAAGCCTCAACCTATATATTTTCTGCAGTATGCGAATGAATGCAGTAACTTGCAGGGGTATCCACATCTGTAAAGGAATTAGAATAGGAAATTTTCGTTGCAATCTGGTGTGGTCTCGAGCAACCCTTTTTTTGGCGTCTCTAGCACTCTTTTTAAATAAACACTTATATTCTGTGATATATTTGTTAATGTGTTGATATATGAGACCAGTGATGTCATTGACGGCTCTATGATGATTCGAAAAGTGTTCTACTGTTGCTATAGTTACCGCCTACGCGGGATTCCATGTATCGCGCTTACTAACTTGTGATTTCACTTTTAAAGTATTTAAACGTCAGTTGAAAAGTAGACTAATTTGTAAAAAAAAATTGCCTACTTGTAAAATAGCTACACATAATCGAGAATGCATCAATGCACAGTGTGCAAACTATCAGTACTAAGGTAAAAATAAATAACAGAAGCGATGTTTGCTGCCGCCTGTTCTACCCACTCTCTCTGCCGTGAAGTCTGTGGTTACGGAATGTTTCCGCTCGTTTGAAGCGGAGAGGCTGGGCAGAGGGAGTCGTTGGCAGAGTCTCCTCGGATGTGAAGAATGCGCCCGTGTTCGCTCGCTCTCCCGTTACGCGCGTCTCCTCAGAGGGGCAGTGCTCGCTGGGGCACCGCTGCTTTTTCTTCCTTCTGCCTGCTTGCTATTTTCCCCCGCGTAATATTTTCTGCCAAACCAACAAGCATTATGATTTTGCCGAGTTAAATAATGCCGTTAACTAATGCCAATATAATTATATTAATTAAATGACCGGAGTAAATCGGTTTTTACGGTCGTAAAAAATGGATTAATATCATTCTTACCCTTCTGACAGTGCTCAGCATATTTTCTCAGCATCATTCTTTTCCTGGTTTTTCTCTTTTGATCAATGAAAATAGGCCTATGTTAAATACCTATCAATTCTTTATTCTATTTTATTATTATTATTAATAATAATAATTCGAACATTGTTTTTCTTTGGTAGCTGTGTTTGAAGTTAATTTTAAAGTTTTAAAGTAGCATTTCAGTTACCGAAGGGCATCTCTATTGACCACTCTATTATAATCATAGACATTATATTAAATAATTCATCCTATTTCACACGCTCCAGTATCTGCACTGTTTTGATTTCGAGTTTGAGGAGCAGCCGACAGGATGTAGCATTGATAAATATCCCTGTTGATCACTTGATTGATTACCTCGCGCAAAGGTCACGCGGGCGCGCGGTAATTTCCTTGTGCCCGCGGCTCCCATTTCACTTTCAGTCTGGCGTAAGAGCCCCCGACTTTACAAATTATGTTTTATTTTAACCCTTCCCTTCGCTCTTTAACGTAGCCGAATCTCGCCAACGACCTCTGTGCGCTGTACATCAAACGACAGAAGAGGGCAAACCTTTAACTAGGTTGGAGTATTAATCACAGAAGGTAAACTGTATCCTCTCTTCTAATAATTTAGCCGCATTTCCAAAAGGGTTCTGGCCTCAATTAATTTTCAATAATTACAGCCCACGGGGTCTTGACTGATCCTCACACCAGTGCGCCAGCTATACGCCATCTTTGGCCGACAGGGTCAGAGTATCATCATAAAATATACTGTGAATAATAAGGACGTGAGATATTGCGAACGGATATAACTGTGTTGATGTAAACTAATGCCAACGCACAAAACAAAGCAGGACTACAACTGCACTCTTTCTCACTGTTTGTCTTCTGCTTGTTTTATGTCATGGAGAGAAGCTGCATTGGGTCGCTGTGCTTGTTCTCTAACGCTTACGTTTATTGTTTGTGTCTTGTGCAACATTTGAAGACTTTGTTTGAATCAAAACAACACACTGAATAATCAATTTATGAAATTTGAATACCAATATTTCATTTGATTTGTAAGAAAAGATTAATTAATTATTGTGCATTTTAGCTGAGTTGAATAGACTGTGCCCAATTAGCTAAATAATGACACATTAATATGATTGCTGACATTTTTGATAATGGTGAGTTGCAATTTGTCAAAATATTGGATGACGTTTGTGTTTTTGTTATTTTAAGAGCCTCTTTGTTTTCTGTTGACTAGCCTAAGTGTTGTGCTGGTCAGCTCGTGGCTCAGAGAGGCGTGGACGGCAGCTGATGTTTGTTCTGCACCATTCATTTTTATGCAGAGTGATGTCAGATTAATTGGATCCGTTTTAGAAATACTTAGCAATCAATACCGCCAGTGAGAGGAAAGCGACCCTTTTAAAGGTTCATGGTCAAGGTCAACATGATGTCACGCGCTTCTAATTAATGGACAATTAACTTAATGACCCAAGAGTTCCCCAAATTCTCACCAGTTTTAAAAAACAATAATAAAAGAAAATAAAAAGACAGAAAATATATCCAATATATTCGTTACATAAAGGAGAATCATAAATCAAGAACAAATCAGCTAAATGCCTGGATCTAATGTACCATATTTAATTTGAGCATTCCGGGGCATCTCCAAAAATGTGCCCCAAAGGTATCAGAGATGCGTTTTGGCTACAGAAAATATAATTTGTACTTTTTTTGTGAATACGCTATACTTAAAAAAACAAACATTTGTTTCCATGTCATATGAATACAGTCGGGCTACATGAATTGAGAGCAGATTTATAATTGTCAGTGCCGCATGCAAGAAAAAAATATTCAACGGGCTGCCCTCGGTACCGACTGCCCACGCGCCTGGCTGAGGGAGGGGGAGAGAAGTAAAAGTTTATCATTTTCATAAATTCATAAGGATGGTCAAATCTCAATTAAACAACATAAAACGTTTAATGAAACCGTTTTGCAATAGTCATTTACCCGAACAGTGATTAATGCGTCTTCATTTAAAACACAAAGACCGGGCGCCTTGGACGCTCGAGACTGCTTCATTATAATTAATGTCTCCGGTTCCTCGTGCACCCGGAGGTCGCGAATAGCTCCGTCCCGCGCCCACTGATCTCTGAAGATCTGACACGAAAGGGATCTCGCTGGCTATTGCAGTCTGACAAGATCTGTAATACTTGGGTGATGAATCGTTCCAAACTTTTTTGACGATGCTGGCAGCTCGGGGGTGTGCGCATGTGCGAAGGTGTCCAAACTGACAATGCTGGAGAGATAGTGCGTCTGGGATTGAGAATCACAGAGAAAAAGGACAGAGGAAAAAAGAAAAAGGAGGAAAACATTCGAGAAAAAATCCAACAAACCCACGCCGAGAGACGGGCATCATGAGGTCCAAAGGCAGGGCAAGGAAACTGACCACTGGTAGGTGCAACATCTCCTTTTTAGCCCTTTTCAACTGCCATCTTGTCCATGTGTATGATGCATAGAAGCATTTTAGTCACTAAACAGTTACAGTCAGCTGCAGAGCCCGGCGGTTTCAGTCGCTTGTAAGAGTTGAAGACGAGCTAAACGCGAACCGCGGCGCGCGGTCGGACATCGCAAACCTAGCTTCGAAACTGGCATAAAAGTTGAGCGTGCCGCGCAAACTTTTTAACTATAGCACGCTGTAATCGCGTTCTCTATTCAAGCCCGAGCGCCCCCGGAGTTCGATAAAACAACATCGTTCGTGCATGTTTCTACCGCTTCGGTCACATCAATTTGCTCCCGCGACTTTGAAAAGACAGCTTCGCCTATAGTCGACAACAGAAAGCAGCTGCGGAGGCACGCTTTTAAATGCAAACAGGTAGCTTACAGCTGATCTTACGGCAGGCAATCCAATGAAATGCATATATGCTAGATTAATAGGACTGGTTAAAAAGTGCTTTTGAAGTATTTTGATACGTGGACATTAATATCCTACCCTTTTTTCTTGTGTAATTGTCGATTCTGCTTGTGCAACAAGTGATCAAATCCCGTTATGATTTTTGTTCCGGTATGAACAGCCCGGAGAAATGTTTTTGTTTGTTATGGCCCTCTAAACGGTCGACTGTAATCTTAGCTTTTGATTACGGGTTGCCTTAGGCGCTTGTTTGAGTTGACGTTCAATGCATGTGTTCAATGCCACGCCACAACACAAGCTCAAACGCCGAAACTCAACATCAAGTAGTTAGTGGGAAGTTATTCCCCTCCTCAATGGATTTATTCGGAACGAATGCATTTCGCCAAGGTCTGTGAATAATTCGGCCCCCTCGTGCGCAGTAGGCTGCTGACTATCTGATTTGAGCAATTTTATTTATTTATTTATTTATTTTTTGCTGTTTTCCGATAAACTTTTCATTGTAGTCCTCGCCACGAAAATTAATCTAAATATTTCAGTGTTTAAAAGCGTTTTATACTCTCGGGGTAGATCTAAAAGTTTTGACGTTTTTTTTTTAAAGTTTTTTTTTTTACTTTCAATAATGAACTTGAGAAATTAAAAAGAAAAAAACTGTAATCGTGTTTTTTTAAGTAATGGACTGTGACAGCTGGTCAAAAACTTGTTGACTACATGTGTGAAGGTAACAAAAGAGGCAGTGAAAACAAAGTAAAGGATCATTTTGCTCTTGAATTATTGTTTCCTTTCCTGTCGACAGCACCATGATGAGCTAGACACTGCGCGCGCTCCGTCTGGACAGAGACAGGGGTCGTGCGGGTCTTATCCGTTCAATAAACTACCTCTCGAGCCCTATGCCCTGCCATTGTACAGTGAGGGGAATATTTCTGCGCACAGAAGCAAGTTGTCAAACACGCTCACGTGCACACGCGTTCTCGTCCACATATATCCATACATCTAGACCAACGCAATTTCACTTTTGTGTTTTCCTGTTGTTGCAGGTAGGGTCAGCCATCACTTTTTGTAGGACTGCCACAAGTATAAAAAAATTGCAGTATTCAAGAGAGACTTTTTAAACATGTATGTATGTATATAATACTGATGTCAATTAATAGATAACCATGGACGTCACAGCTCCATTGTTTTATGATTTTCCTCTAGAACACGTCTTTTCAGCTGTTTAAAATTCGTTTTTAGACTTCAGGGTTTTATTAATGACACCTGAAAGCCAAATTGAGTATGCTAGTAGCTTCACATACTATGTAGCCTTATTATGTGAAGACAAATGAAAAAGTTTCATTTTTGTTCATATGGAAAGGGAATATAATGATGTTGCACACGGACATTTTTGGTTGTTCACAATTCTTGGCCAAGTCGAGAGAAGTTCGCTAAGATTGTTACAAACCCCCCCCCCCCCCCCTCTGGCGTTATTATTTAGGCTACTATCTGAGAATAGCGGGATAATTGTCGAGGGGTGTATTTAAAGATTATTATTTACCCAAGATGTAAGAAGAAGATTTCCACCTATTAAGTGAAAGGGAGAGAATGTTCTGGACCGCGCGGGTCCCGCGAGACACTGGCCTCTCTGGCCTCGCGCCAGCCCTGCACTATGTCAACATTGAATATTTAAATTCCCAGACTCCTCATAACGGGGCCCGTCTGCCGGTAAAAGCGCGTTAGTCTGAGTAGCTGCGGACTCGGTTTCCTTGGAGGGGGAAAAAAAGGAAAAAGCAATCTCCTCTCCGTGTGGCCTCTGCCGCGCGCGCTCACCGCACATCACTCTGGCTGCACGCGCTCGCACTCGCACTGATGTGTGTGAGTGCTGGAAAGGTAATAAAAATCGGTCGTTTAGCTGGTGTGTGTGCACGACATGTTTTGTGGATTTGGCCAGCGGTGCCGGACATTTCACCTGCAGGTCCAACAGTCTTAAATTGTCTATAATGTTTTAACATGCCGTGCCAAGTGTCCTATATCCCTCAGCATGATGTTGCAGGTTTACTATGAATGGGGTAAAATTACACCTCATGAACGGGAATAATAACCTTGACCTGCTAGAAATCAGTCCGTGCTGTCGGGTGAAACCACCAATGACATTGACGGATCTTGACATTTTTAATTCCACTTTTTATTGCTTAGAGTCGTACACTTTCAAGTCTGCCAAATTTACCTTGTCTGATTGTCTTAATGAAAATGGGTTCATTGCTCATTGTAGATAATATACCAGGTGATTAATTAGATTATAACTTTATTGTCATCGTGCAGAGTACAGAAGCAGTGAAGTATAACGTCCAAGTCCAAAAAAACTGATTACGCTTGCAGCTGAGGTAGAAATGTCAATCAGGTGCGAGGTACAGTAATGTACTTTCAGACAATATTTACGTGTATGTAAAATATGCATATAAGGGACAATATATACAGTAACAGTATTGTCTATATTAGAGGGTGTAGAAATAATAAACGGCTACTAATAGGCCTGTATTATTTACAGTTGAATTGAAAAGAATGATTTATATTCAAGTACAAGCAACTGTAAAATTATATCTAAAGATTTCAACTGTTGAACCTTGAAGGTTAGTCAGATTTAGTTTTCTAAGTGTAATTGTGAAATTACAGACTTAGGATGAATTCATAACCATTTCCCCCTCTCTCACTGATGCCTAACTATCTGATTTCTCTTTTGATGATAACTGCATTTGATAAGCTGCACATGTTCAGCAAGACTTTTGATTGTCCCTTTGTCCCATTCGGCGTCTTCGACGGCTCCATCAGTTCCACGCCACGACTTTTGTTTTGACTTTGATGTGACTCACTTCACCGTGAAAGTGTCCAAACAACGGAAAATCAACTCGACGCCGAGTAAGGGAAAAAAGAGACGGGGCTCCAAATTTAACAATGTGACATTCCGCGTGAGTGAAGCGCGTGAGAATAAGCGAGGATTCTCTCCGCTTCTTCTTAGACACGGGCGCGCGATAGATTCTGCATTGTGCAATGGGCCGTGCTGCTGCGTCCCGCGTCCGCCGCCCCCAGGGCTCATTATAGAGCCCATTCAGAACGGGGTGAACGGATCGGGCTATTTAAAAAGGTGAGCGCGAACCGCATTAAACGCTCGTTCGTTTGCCTGATTCTAAAGCTGAGAGCTCGGTGGAAAAAAAATGCTTCATGGACAGTGAATCGTGTCCGGCCAAAACATTTTTCAGACTTACTGGGGACGGAAAAAAGCAAGAAAAAAATTTATATTGTCTTCAAAAAATCTACAGTGTTAAGGTCTCAGTTTTTTACCTCTTGAGTAAATATTTACTTTTCTTCTCTCTCGTCCCTGGCATGATATACTACAAAGTTTTTAGTTGAGTTCCTGGGATTGTAATGCTTTCCCTTGGAGAATTCCTGTGCCTCTCTTCGGCTTCCATGCATGCATGTCCACTTTGAAAAGATCAGTAAGTCTAAAACTGAAGACTTTTGTTTCAGAAACAAAGTCCAAGTGACCGATGAGTTAATTACGAGTAAAACAGTGGGCCGTGATGGGGTCAGTTGGAAACAAGGCCAGCGTTCCCAGGCATTGAGCGTGTGCATCTGCTTAAGATGGAGAGAGTTGCAGGCCACTGTGGGTTTTGATCATGATTGATCACATGTTCTCAAAGGATTGATTGATTAGCCAGAAGCTGCTGAGTTTAGCCGAAAGGTCTGCTTATGTCCTGGGAAATTATCCTCTTGTCTGTTTGTGCGAGATTTCATCTGAGTAAAAAAAAGGGGGAGATATGTTTATGATGTATATATGGTTCTTTGAATCGTGCATTAGTGTCCCATAGGCTCCAAAAAAAGAGGTGATTTCCTTGTATATGTTAGGAGAGGGAAGGAGTGGATGTAGGTGACAATAACACACCCTCATCCATCAGCACTCTTATAATACCACTACTTTCTCTCCTTCTCTCTCTTTCTTTCTTCTTCTCTCTTTCCCTCCCTAATGACTCAACGAGTGTCTGCGTCTGCCTGAAGTGAATTGAAATGGCCGGGTCAATGGTTTATTTATCTTGTGCTCTGATTGGTCAGGGGTCGGGTCATATGGATGTTTATTTGGAGATTTGATTGGTGTGACTGATGGCTGTGTTTGTGTTCCACAGGGAATTATGGGGGTTGTTGTTCTGTACGTCCAGTCACTTTTTATCCCTGAGCGACAGGTCCTGAATCAGTCTACCAAAGCTCTGTCTTGACTGAAGTCAGCAGGAACCCCAAACGGAGCGCAGGCATCAGGCCAGTCAAGTCATAAGTCAGTGTCAAGCCAACACCCCAGAAACCATCAGATGTCACTGTTTGACTGGTCTTGACTCATCTTTACTCAGAGCATTATTCAAGTTTATTTGCTCTGTTCACTAGTTTATAAGAGACTTTTACTTATATGTCTAATTAGTATTCTCATTGAAATTTTAAAACTTGATGTAAATTATAGTGAAAATGCAGCACGAGTTAAGTCAACATTTAAATTCTAGTTAGTTAGCCTTTTTTGTATCTAAAATGTTTTCTCTCCAAGTATTTTACTGAATATATATTATCTAAACTCCGTCTAGAGAACCAACATTGCCGCTTTACATCAGAGTGATCATATATGAGACGAGTACACATGAATGCCACCACAATGTCATAATTACTGGCGAGCTAACTTGGTATTTTCTTTGAGCCCCTTTGTTCTGCGTTTGGGGGCGTTTAATTAAAGAATCACGGCGGAAGCAAATTAAGGTATTGGTCATTAATTACATTTTAATTGTGAATGGTGACTGTACAACCTTATTTCCATGTATGTCTGTCTTTTTTATTTTGGAGAACAGCAGTTTGAGTTAAAGCAGCCAAGGTTTGTGAGGAGATGACTATTACATCTCCCATCATTCTGTGATCGACGAATGCATAACTAAAACATTTTACAGTGCGTCTAATGCTTTTTATTTTGCTTTTGAGCTGAAAGTGTCCTGGCCTTTTTTGAAGAAATGAAATATGACATTTTTAATTATGAAACATGAAAACACAAATCATTGTGGGTTAAGAGAACCCTTGCTTGTCTTATTGCTTTTTACCCTGGTCAAGAATTAATATAATATTTTCAGGTTTTGATGTTTTACACTGTATATTTGTAAACCCTGGGTAAACACCCCTTTTTGTGTGTGTTTTCTTTTTCTTTTTTTTTTCTTTTTTTTTTTTTTTGCATATTTACAGTTTAATTGTCATTTCCTAGACAAACACCACACCGATGTTTTTACATCTTGTATCTTGTCTTGCATTTGTGCGTCAGTTGTACATTTGTGACTATATATCATCCAGTTAGTCTTGAATACCATTTTAACTATTTTTCACTCCAAGTAACTCATTCTGATTTGGCATTTTGCATTTCCTCAAATGCGGACAAAAATACAGCACATCAAAGTCCTGACCATACAACGCTCATGAATATGTAATGAGGCGAGCCCTGCTTAGGTTATGATTGGTGGTTGTTACTGCATGAACCCAGGAACAGCAGTTTTAGACTTGCAGAGCAGGTTTTCATAACTGAGGGTCGAAAGTTCAAGTGTTTAAATGCAAACCCGACCAATGTGCAACATTATTTTATTTCGGATTAAATGCAGAGTTTCAAAAGACAAGTAAACCTAGGTTAAATGCAGTGTGAAAAGACCGGATTTGATGTCCGTAGCACAACCCGAAGTAGCTGTATAGCAAGTGTTAGAATAAGAAAAGTCTTTACAGATTTACAATTACATTGTAACTTGATTTTTAATTGTATAAAGCACAATGCTCATCTCCTCCCTTCTCGTTGGAGCTGAAGGTCACCCTACAGAACCAGCGGAAGGTCATTGTGAAGTTTACGTCCTTAAAGTGCTATAGATTAAGTGGAGATCTGTCTCAACCGGCATGAACAAGTTCCTATAATGTGGTTTGTGCAGGAAGAAGCAGGTCGGTCATTAGCAGATTCAGTCAGTGGTGCCAGGCGGTCCTCAGGGGTGTGTTCTCTATGAGTTAAATGTTTGCACAGAATTAATATGTGTTTGTGCGTGTAGGTGTGTGAAAGAGTCCGAATGGGTCTGACGTGCAGCCTGGGTGCCGTACGGACATTGTGAGAACAGTGTGTGTGTTTGTGTGTGCGGGTTTGGGAGGCCTGGGAACCTTTCACTTGTGTTTACCACAGGGAAACCAGTACCAGCACAGAACAATGAGTAAAGCTCTCCCTGCCCTCAGTCCAAAGGTCAAACTGTCTCTGATAAAGATATGAACGCGCACACACAAATATCCATACACGGACACACACACAAAGGCTCACCAGTGCGCTGCCGACAGTCTGCCCAGGGTGTGTGCCAAGGTTGAGGTCATTATCTACAGACGGTCCCAAAAGAAACGAAGCATATTTTCGTGTGTGTGTAAATCACACTTTATTAATGGGCGTGAATATTGTTGACTTCATTTGTCTGCTTGTTGGTCAGACGGGCACCTCCCTTGTGCCATTGTCTGTGTGTGTTTAGATGAAATCAGTATTCCTAAGAGTTACCTGCATTGTGTTTCTATATCTGCGAGTATTTCAGGTCGTTTGTTTCGTGTGGTGTGGACGAGTTCGTAGCTCGGCCTTGATTGATCTCTTTGGATTTGCATAGTTTTTTTTTTCGTGTGTGTTTGCTGTCTACCATACACTTTTATAGGAATTTGGTTGCACTGTTTGACATTAAGCAGTAGTGGGTTAGTTAATGATACAACTATGCAGATGTCGACCAACAGTCCTGCAGCAGGTACTAACCGCATCTGCATTTCCTGAAGGAAGTACCAGTTCTTTCGAGGCAGCAATAGAATAGTTAGTTTTAGGTAAGAGCTTTGCTTTTGTTTAAATGACATGCTGCTTTATAGGAGCTATGATGTTGTTATGCACGAGAATCGAAATATGAGTATCTTTACAGTTTAAAGGCATACATTTGTAAGGTATCACAGCTCAGATCTATATTGCTAGAAAGATGACACAATATAGAGTACAAATCTGTTGTCGTCAAAAGTTTACATAGACATCGATAAATATTTACAAAATAATAGCTGAATTTGAAATAGCATACTACTTTTAAAGTTTCTGGCTTAAATTATACTTCATTTTTCATTTATGAAAGGTATGATTTTTGTGTGGTTGTACAGTTGGTCAAATAATAGTCTTATGATTTAAGAATCTGCTGGCATGCGGTTTACATGCAAGTGTGTACTTGAATTAGAAATGTGTACAACAGATATGCATAGTAAATATTGAACAGTATTTTATTATTATTATTGATTTAGAAATGTATTGTTCAATGTGGTGTGTTAAAATATCCCTACTCAAATACTGCTGTTTAAAAGCAAGAATTTATTTATTTAAGAAATTAGCGCTTTGAAAATTCAGCAATAAATTGATCAAATGTCATCCATAAAGTTACAAAAAAATCCTGAAATGTTATTAACGTTTGCACAAAATATTAAGCAGAACAACAGCTTTCAGTGTTGTTCATAATAATGATTCTTGAGCACCAAAATTAGAAAGCATTATAAAGTTTTCTGAAGGATGATTTAACACTATGATGCTGAAAATTAGAAGAATATAGTATGTTTTTGAAAAAATAAAACATTTATTTTAAATGATATAAATATTTTACAACTTTTGTATTTTAATCAAATAATAAATTCAGCTTTGGTGAGCAAATGAGACTCACAAACCCCAAACTTTTCAGTTGTATATGTGAGAAGTTGACTATTCAGCCATTATAATACATTCCTAATTTCCTATTATAAATGTGTATACAGTATGTGTGCGCTTTCACTCAGAAATGTTAGTAATTATTGGCAAAGGTCTCCTTCTGTTAGCTCTGTTTGGATTCCAGCCATTAACAGGAATTAATCAACAATTGCTTTGTGAGTGGCCTGATAACAGCCTGTTACACACTCTTTTTCAGAAAGTCCCCATCTTTATGTTCCAGCCTGGTGTGATATCCAGAGGGTGTGGGTATCTCTCGCTTTCTCTCTCTCTCTCTCTTTTGTGTTTGTGATGAACTCAAGTGAGAAGTTTAAGCACATATTGTTCAAGAAGGTCAAGGAACAGGAAAGACAAGAGGACATTTCAACACACCTTTCATCTCTGTCATATACACACATGCATAAACACTCACCAAAGCCTTCTTTGTACAAAGGTCAGGTAAAATTGTTTCACATATTAATTCATTTGATTTTGTTTTCCAATAGAACCTATAGAATTTTAGATAATTCAATCACAATCCATGAAATAACAGACACCCTCTATTAATAACTAGTACTCAACATTGTTTAGAAAACTAATCCCATTTCAAAAGTGTTTAACTCTTTGTGTCTATAAGCCTGCGTTGCGCTCTCTTCATACATGACCTTTTTGTTTGCTTTTAAGACATAAAAGAAACTATGACCTGTAGATAAACTAATTTGATCATTTATACAAATGATTGGACTCTTTGTGTGCAGAGAAAATATTTGCTCTGGGCCAATTTATTGTAACCCTTAATAGATATACGATAGGCAGTTTATCAATCCACTATCGTGAATATCCAGTTTCTGATTATTAACTAAAACATCAACTGGTTTAGGTAAGCACTTGTGATGCTTTGAGATGGACAAATGATTTTCTGTCGTCTTTCATTTGCTCGTCAGCATGTCCCCATCTTGCCAGGAAGCTTTATTAGTTAAACTAGTTAAGAAGCATGCTGCTAACCATGCAGTCTACTTATTAGTTAGTCTTTAAAAACCAATAATTTAAAAAAAATGTATTTAGCAAATGTTATCAGAAAACCAGTCATAAGGGTATTTTTTTTAGATTGAGCTTTTTTTTAATGTATGGTTTATTAGAGTAGGATAATATTTGGCCAAGATATTTGAAAGTCTGGTAATTGAGGGTGCAAAAAAAAGCTAAATATTTTTTGTCCAAATGAAGTTCTTAGCAATGCACATTAATAAATAATAATAATATTTATTTAATATATTATTATATTTTTTTATTATATATGTTATATATATATATATATTTTTTTTTTTTATGATTTTTTTTTTTTACTAATAAATTTGCTAATAAATCTTACTAATATTCCTAACCATTTTTGGCATAATAGAAAAATGTAAAAATTAAATGAATAATACATTTTATATTATAACATTAATAACAACAATAATAATAAAGATAAATGACCCATACCCAATGTATTGTGTCGATTAAGACTGAGAAAAAAAAAAAATATATATATATATTAGTGTGTGTCTGTGTGGATCATACTATCATAAGGTGGTAAAGATAGTTTTTGTAAGCTGGACTACGTTCAATTTGTTAATGCATTAGGTATCAATGAAGAGTTTCTGACAGTAAGCAATCATTGTTTCTTCGTCAATTCACCAGTCTGATCTGGCCTGGACCTGTTTTAATATGCTGTGACCTTTGACTTCTCAGATCAGACTGGCTTGGTTTGGAAGAACATTGTGTGCTTTTTCTGAAAGAGGTCATCTTCAATATAGCTGGTCGTACAGGGTCATATTGAGATTGTGTTTGTGTGTGTTAGGGCGGGAGAGTAAAGGAAGGTAACTGTGATTAACGAGAGCCGTGTTACCTATGAAGGGGAATTTGGACGTGAGACGAGGCCGGTCCATGGCAGTCGGATCTTTTCCATTTCGACCCGGAGATGAGATGCGTCCAAACTCACACAGACTGAGGAAGAGGCCAAACAATAGAGACAGTAGAGATTCCCTTCCTCTCCCAGCGGCATTCCAAAGATTCCCAGCGGCCGGAATCTGGTCCCAGCCCAGGAATCTGGCCCTCGCTCTGAGCTTTGATGAGCCCTGTTCCCAACGCTTCCGGAGATTGTGACTCATCTACAAACAAACTGAAAACAACCTGAGTGAGAGATGGAGAAGGACAGAAGAAGAGGGTGGGAGAGAAAGAGTGATGGAAAAAGAGAGAGAGAGACTGGACCACAGGATGTCCTGTTTTGATTAGCTTTAGCATCTCCGCTCCCCCTAAAGAAATATTATTCTAACAGTTTCGGGAGCTCCGTCTTCACGCTGCTCGTCTTCCACACACACGCTTCCCTTCAGAGCGCCCAGATACTCCTTCTGTTAATTTGTGAATTGCATGTAACTAGATAGGAGCTGTGTGGTTAGCAAAGAGAACCATGCTAATGTTGTGATTACCTTTGCAGAACACAAAGACCCTACTGAAAAGACCAGTTTAGATGTGCATGAATTTTCAGGCTGGTTAGTAGTAATTTGGTGCTGGTCTGGCTGCTGGATCCTACTAATGAAGCTACATGGCTAAAGAAGTTACTGGTTAAACTAGTTAAAGGAGGGCTGTTCGTAACAGTGTAGTTTGTAACTATTTAATTAAAATAAATATTTTTTATTTTATTTTATTTCTACCTTTTACTATTTATTATTAAATATTAATTTGTGCATGTGCATTTTTAGATTTATATTACCTTTGTCATCATTTAATTTAATCTGTAATAAATCTCAAAATGTTTTTTTTTGTGTGTAAATTTTATATTGTGATGGGGAAAACCGTTTCATTTAGCTGGTTTAAAGTGGTAGCTGTTAAAATAGTTTTTATTTTTTTTTTGCATTCTGCATTTGCATTGCATTTGGCATCATAAACTAACAAAATAATTTTTGACAATTTATCTAGGTTGATGTTCGTATGAAATATATTATTGTTCATTGTTATTAAATGGTTGCACATAGCATATAAAATAATTCAACTGTATTCATTGTTAATTAATGTTAGGTCTAAATAAAATTATATTGACCTTAAAAATTTAATTTAAAAATATTTGTAATAAATAGTGAAAGTAACACAAACTATGATTAGTTAAAGCTAATGTAACTAATGTAATGGAACCGTTTTAACAAATTAAATGTATTATTGCTGTCAATTTTTTTTGTTTACATTATATATGTATGTGTACTGTGTATATATAATTACATACAGTATATATTTTAATATTCTTATATTTTATATTTAATATATATATTTAATATATATTATATTTTATATTTAATTATATATATATATAAATATATATACACACATACATGTCTGTGTTTGTATTTATATATACATAATAAATATATACAAAAAAATACACATTATATAAATCAAAACTTGGATGCGATTAATCGCAATTCCTCGTTTAACAGCACTAAAATTTATACGTTTTACGATATAAAATGCTTTAATATATATTATGTAGAAGATGAAGAAAACTGAACTATTGCTCATTGTTTGTTCATCATACTAAATGCATTAAGCTAACTAATGTTAACAAACTAAACTTAATGTTATATTTAATCACCCTAACTAAGTTAATTAGGTTAAAACCCGGTTCCCAAACTGGTAAACAGTCTAAAGATCAGCTGGAACTACTAAAAACCATGCAAAACCATTTGTTTTTCTTGAAGGATGACCAGCCATCCTGGTATTTTCAGCAGGGAGATGGAGACATTGAGCACTATGTGTGTGTGTGTTTGACACATAGTCACTGTTTTACTGTAGTTCACTGCTCCCTATAGCCTAGGCCCCATAGAGCAGATGTTTGACTCCTTAGGGCCTCAACCCAGTTTTTCTCTGTCAGGCAGACATCAAGTCAGTGGACCTTAGTGCTTGCTGGGTCACTAGCGAAGCTGTGTAAATCTCTGTTTGAATGTGTGTGTGAGAGAGAGCATGTGCGTCTTTGGACCTTTGTGTTTAGCGGGTCATCAGAGAAGCTAATGAATTTTATCTCGCTGTCCATCTCTCACACAATCACACACACAAACTTCTCTAGAGATTCACACTTCTGTCAGTTCTCCTCAGCTCTGCTGGTGCCCGGCCCGGGCTGCCATTTAAATTTAGCTCCCTGTCTGGCCTCCGGCCTCCTGGGAGACACAGACGAGGGAAGTGAAGACTGAAGAGGAGGAGTGCAGATCCGAGCAAATGGCTGAGACTTTGGGAAAATGAGGGAGACTTCTCATCTCATTCGTCAGTGAAAAGAGATACTGCGCTGACATATAGTGAAGTGTCAGCCAAGCACAACACTGCACTCTTACACACACACACACACACACACACACACAGTTTGGAGTTGTAGCCAGAAGACAAGCTGGCAGACTTAGTAGTACAGTCTGATGGAATTTATTCAAAATATTCTTGTATCAATATATTGTTGTCATACAGATGAAGTCATGAATTTGTCAATAGTTTCTCATTTCCAGAATACATTTGGGATATTCTTAGAGCTTGGACTTAAAGGAGTAGTTCATCCAAAAATTGTACCCTCAGACCAACCAAAATATAGATGAGTTTGTTTCTTTATCAGAGCAGATTTAGAGAAATTTACATCACTTGATCAAGAATGGATCCTCTGCAGTGAATGGGTGCCGTCAGAATAAGAGTTTAGAAATTATGTTAAGACATCACAATAATCAACAAGTAATCCACATGACTCCAGTTCATCAGTTAGCGTCTTGTAAATTGAAAAGCTGCTTCTTTGTATGAAACAAATCCATCATCGAATTCCTCTAAATCTGTTTTGATGATGAAACGAACTCTGGGATGTCCTGAGGGTGAAAAAATTGATTATTATTTATTATTTATTTAATAATTATTACTTTTTTAATAACAACAACTTTGGGGAGGCCTGGGATCAGTGTCACAATTTTAGTTTTTAGTTAAAAATCCTCTTGTGGGCAACTTTTATTCATTTATTTATTGGCATTAAAATATTTGCATTAATTAAAACACCACCCATGTAACTCTGCATTATTCTGAAAATATGATATGACATGAGGCTTTTGTGAACTATTCCTTTTATTATATTATTGTATTTTGTACTTGCAGATACTCTCCTCTGGTTTGGCGCCAGCAATTTTCTGGATTTCTGTTGCTTCACACACACACTTTAGTCACACCTGTCTGGTCTCCTACAGCAGCTGCAGGTGTGTGTGTGCGCGTATGTGTGGGTACCATAGTTTGCCCATCAATCGCTGACAGCTGACAGTTTAATCTGAGCATTCAGTAGGTCATTACTGAGCATCGAGAGCAGCCAATCGCATCAGCGATCAATGACAAAGAGTGAGAGGGAGCCCAGTGAGGGCAGTACTGAAAAGGTTTAGCTTGCCCAGTGTGTGTCAGAGATATGTTCGTAGTTATGGATGTGAAGGTCAGCTTTGGGAAGTTGACAAACAGGCTGTCAGAGGCGCAAAGATAGGAGCTGAGCACCTGCACACACACTCACACACACAAACTTTCTTGAGACAGTAAAACAAGGCACACACATCATAAAATCTATCACTCAGATTTGATTGAGAATGCTCTGGGCAGATTTAATATAGACGTCTGCATATAAATTCCCTGTATAAAACATATAAGATGATTTAACATATATGTGTAATGTGTGTGTGTGTGATTATACGACATATATATATATTTTACGACACACACACACACACACACACATATATATGTCGTAAAAATTATCCATCAAAATGTAATTCCTGGCATGATTTGGTCCCTCCCCCATCTGAATGTCCAGGCTGTTTTGGAAACGACCCGTGTTAGTCAGGACCTTCCAATGTTTACATGACTCCCTAAAGACAGACAGAAACCCGTTAACTGAAGACATTCCTCACACTTTATGAGCGTTATCATGTTTCATATGCCAATGAATGTCACTCTGCCAGCGTTCTCTCAACATTAGCTGAATATAACCAGGTCCGTTGATGGGCCTGACAACAGTTTTGGCCGCTGATCTGCTCAAGCATTCCATCCTGTGTCACAGAGAGGAAAAAAAGAGAGGGAACTGGATAGGGAGAGAGATAGAAAAGAGAAAGACAAGCACAGACTGAGATAAATTGAGAGTCCTAGGTAAAAACTTTTCATATTGCAGGAAATATTTTTTTTTCTGATTAATGTACTGCAAAAAATAAATAAAATAAAATATATACAGTATCTCACAAAAGTGAGTACACCCCTCACATTTTTGTAAATATTTTATTATATCTTTTCAAGGGACA
>JAUCNO010000191.1:5035811-5050611 GCA_032353835.1 Enteromius viviparus
TCTTTGTTTACATTATATATATATATATATATATATATATATATATATATATGCACTGTGTATATTTATTATTGGTATATAAATACAAACTTTGTTATGTCTATAAATTAAATATATTTATATATAACATCAGTTATATTAATATAAATATATACATGGAAATACGTGTAGATAGATATTTCTTTAAATTTGTACTTTGTGTGTATATTAAATATACAAGTTAGTATTATGTAAAAATATCAAATTTATTTTGGATGTGATTAAATGCGATTAATAATTTGACAGCACTAATTGTCATATTATTATATTGCTATTTATTATATAAATGTTTAATCAAAAAAGAAATACAAAATCAGCTCATCCAGGTGTGGCAAACATTTTTGGTTGATGCGATTGTGACTAAATAGCATGAGAAAGGAAAAACAAAAAGGATTACCAAAATCAGCTGGCTTACAAGACTACAATTTTTGCTTTGCGCTCTCTTTCTGTGTTTCTCAGCAGGGTGGGGAAGGGGTTAACTGCTTGTAGAGTTGGTATACAAATGATGGTGGGACAAAGGCACTTCTTTTAGCAGGGTAAGGTGTGTGTGTGTCACAATGCCAGGTGAGGGGGGGTGTCTCTTAAGGTCGTGACCTCATTAGATGTGTAAGAATGGGGGGGGGGGTGTTTTGGTGGGGGGGGTGTACCTGGTCAAAAGCTCTGTGGGGAGGAGAAGGTGGGGTTTCATTAAAATGAACCAACCTCTTCCTGTCTCTCTCTCTCACTTACTAAACACAAAACGAGAATGGTACCCTGCTGCGGACTCTCCAAAAGACTAAACTCACACACTCGCACATCTCATCATCAGGTTTCCATTACAAATGTGGGAAACACGGCCAAGTGTCATTTTGTTGTGGATCAGGGAAACTTTGCTATGCTGATATCAGCGAACGCTCCTTGAGGAAATCGAATTTAGTTGTTTTTAACCTCGAGCGACCAGCTTTGACCACATAGTGGCTAAAAACATGTTTATCCTGAATTTGTTTTGCTATATATTGCGCAGTGTTTTCATTGAAACGCAGTTGTTTTCAGGATTTCCTTTCCCTTAATTATTTTCCCATCGACAGGAACACGTACGAACCAACCGGAGCAAACGAACGTTAACACAGCCTTCCAGACGTTTTCATTGGATATCTGTATACACAAGCTGTCAATCACTCCGTCTGACGATTGCGTCAGGGTTAAATGTAAAACGTGATCACAAGTCATTTCTGGGGTAATTTCCTAATTTACAAAAATAGGTAAAATCCAAGCAGATGTGTACCAGCGACCTGGAAGCTGTTTGGTTTTTTAACAGACATGTTTGAGATGTCTTGACAGCCTGTTTTGGTCTACAGGGTTGCGTCGGAAAGGCCTCTCAACGTCATGTTCGTAAGCGTAGATGAAAGCTGATGGAGAAATGCCATTAGTGTTATGAAACAAGGCTTTATTTCAAACATTCTTGATGTTTGGTGGATTGTATCGGCCCACGTTCAGTTTGACTCTCTGGTCAGTATCTCACTCTTTACACTTGTTTCTCACTCTCTCATTTACTGTCTTTCTCACTAGTCTTTAATATAATAAGTGATATATATATATATATATTTATTTGTAATATAAAGCATTATTTTTTAATAGATATCATTATATTCCACTGGGAAAAAATAGTAATAACAAGAAATGCTTTTTAAACACCAAATCAATCAGCATATTAGAATGATTTCTGTAGGATCATGTCACACTGAAAACTGAAGGAATGACGCTGAAAATCCAGCTTTACCATCACAACGATAAATATTTTCAAATATCTTGAAATAGATAACATTTGTTGTTTTTTGCCTGTAGTTAATTTAGATCGATCTATCTGTTTTTTCTTCCTGTCTGTCCTTTACCTGTTTAAACCAGTTTAGAAACCACACACACGTGGATTGGCTTGCTTTGGCTCCGTGTAGGTCTCTGGTTTGGTTTGCACTCTGTTGTTTTAATATTATTCTGTTTTAAACAGTTTTCTCAGGACTCTCTCTCTCTTCTCATTCTTTTCCTTTCTCGTGCAGACTGATACTGTTGATAAAGCACCTGAATGAGAGGAAAGTGTGTGTGTTTAATTGTGTGCATCAAGGGAGTAGTGTTTGCTGCTGAAGAGCTGTGTGTGTGTGTGTCTGAGAGAGAGGAGAGTGTGATTGGAGCTGACACAAACTGTATTATCATGTGTTTCACGTTAGCTGACTCTAAACTTCTGTGTGGGGTAGACAGTTCATACATGCCACTCAACCTTAACACACACACACACACACGCTTACCTCCTCAACTAAGAATAGAGCTCAGCAAAACAGATAGAGTTACTTAAACCTGAGAGTGGAGGGAGGGAGAGGGACAGAATGTGAGCAAAAGTGAGAGTTTGCCAGGACCAAAACAAGAAATTAAAGGAAATGTTTCTTCATAGCACCTTCATGTTGTTCCAAAACCTATGACTTTTTTTGAAAACAAAAGAAAATAATTTACTGGTAATTTTTCCATTAAATTTCAATGAATTTGAACTATGTCCATGAACTTTTTGAAAACAAATTAATTAATTGAAAAGAATGATTCAATTCTGTATATATATTCTATATATAAAATTAAAATAATGCATTTTTTTAATTTTAATTTATTTATTTCTTTTATAAATTATTAATATATAAAAATCTTTGGCCCCAAAATTCTTAAAAAAACCAAAATACCTTCATTGTTCCACACAACAAATTTATACACATCTGGAAAAGGATTGAACATTATTGCATTTTTTGACTGAACTTTCTTTAAAATGAAGTCTGAATAAAAAAATAAAAAAGCAAGGGAAAATAAACCATGAGAGAAATATGAAGGAAACATGTAAGAGGCAGTAAGACAGACTGACAGAGAGGAACTAAGAATTAGTTAAGAAAGAAAGAGTGAAGGAGTAATCAGATTTTCCGGGTGGCAGCAGGTAGTCGGAGTAGGACTTTGTCCCTGGCCATCCTCTCGGATAACAGGTTAACACACACACACACACCCTCGCCGGTCCTTTTGGTAAGCCGTGTCACCCCTGATCCATCAGGCAGGATTTTTCCTGGTCCGTGTGTCAGTAATGTTAGGATCTGCTCTAATTGTTGTGGCTGGTCAAGACGAGTTACCATCTCAGGCAAACCACAGGAACGGCCTCTCCATCGGTTACCCTGGCAGATTATAACCCTGACATCCTGCCATCCACAACCTTCAAAACAAACCCCCTAGAGAGACAGGGAGAGAGAAAGAGAGAGTGAGATGTTTTTGTGTGAGAGAGAGAGAGACTTCCAGGGTTTCTTCTAAAATAGAGCGAGAACACATCCATCTTCCCTCGTCTTCGGATTGTCCGGACTCTCTTTTTCTCCTCGGTGACGGCTCCCTTCTTTCCTTCTCTTACTTTTCTTTATGACAGCCATTGTAACCTCTTTAGAGCGACGGGGGGAAGCCGCGCCATTGGCCGTCGCTCCTGAGCCTGGTTTGATTGACAGCGGGAGTTCGGCCAACTGCCACCCAGGACACCCAGCCATAAATCATCAGCTATGGAGCGCGCCCACTTCCTGAAACGCTACCGCTGCCTGCAGGGGACAAAAAGCCCTTTGTGGGGGATTTTATTTGGAGAAGAAGGTTTAGGAGGTCTCGGGACAGTTTGCCAGGGCCAACCGCGCTGCCTGCCTCTCTGAAAAAGTTCGAGCCAAAAGTGGGGAGAGACATTGTGCTCATTGGCCAGTCTTTGCACTCTCCTGACACCGGCTGCTCTTCCAGGTGGCCCCCCTCCACGTCTGTGAACCCCCAGACCGACACACACATCAGTCATCCAATTAAAACACACAACACAAGCACCAGACCCCTTTAGAATGAGAACAGAAAGAACTAGAACTGAGGAAAGTTCAATCGAACCGCTTGCTTTCACTTTAGCACTGGGAAAAAAGCCATTTTTATCAAGGAAAATGGGATTTTGAATAAGAAAATATACTAATATGTCAAAGTACTTTTACAAAATACTTCCACTGCAGACCGTTTGTCACCTGCTCCATCATTTGCAGACAAGACACATTTTGAAACAAAATTATCAAAAGTAATGTAATATTATGTTTTTTTAATGTTTTTATTATGTTGCTATAATCAAGATTTAAATGCTGTTTTATGTATATGTGTATGTGTGTATAGTTTAAATATTTACATTTACATATTTATTATTGTAAATAGTGCATATTGTATTTATAATTCATTTTATTATTCATTTATTTATATATATAATCTTTTTTCTTAAATATATACATGCATATAGGGGATAGTTTACATTATATATGAGAGTATATTTATTATGTAAATATAAATACAAACACATGCATGTATATATTTAAGAAAAAAGATGCATATATATAAATATATTATGTCTAATATAAAAAATAATAAAAAATATAAATCTATTTACATATAAATATTTTCAAAATATATATACAATATATATAAATATATACTGTTTGTACAGTATATATTTTAAAAATATTTACATGTATATACATTTATATTTTTAGATTTTATTTTGTATTATACATAATATATTTAATATATAAACAGTGCATATTTTTCTTAAATGTGCTTATATTTATATTTACAAAAATAAACGATTTATCATGATTAATTGCATCCTGGGAAAAAAAATGTTTACATAATATACGAGTGTATATTTATTATGTAAATATAAATTCAAACACATGCATGTATATATTTAAGAAAAATATGCGCTGTTTATATATTAAATATATTATGTATAATAGAAAACAAATACAAATGTAAATGTATACACATGTAAAAAAAATTTGTTTGTGTGTATATAGTATGTAAACATAACTTTTATTTTGGATTTGATTAATCACGATTAACTCATTAATCACATAAAAATATTAATATCTCATATTTTTCTTAAAAACACACATATTTAAAAGGTTGTTAAATTATATTTTGTTGGTGTTTACATCACGTTTATGGAAACTAAGATGTAGCAACAGTGTAAAATATGATGGCACATGGATGTTATTTAGTTATTACAGTGTAATTTACATCTAGAAGTCTTAAAGGTACGGTAGCAAAAACAGCCTGTTTCATGTAGGGGTCAGACAGAGGGTGGAATATGATCATGAAAAACAAAAGTATGACTTTCTAGTGCAAGAAACCTTCACTAACACAGTAAGTGGACTTTAGGGGATGAAAATAAAATACAGACATGTAGAACACACCCCTTTAAATACTTTTTTCTTTTATTGTAGCCAAGTAATTCCCTCTCATTGCCGTACTTATAAGGACTGTGGAAGTTTCAGGAACATTTTCCACGCAACAATTAAATCCTCCATTGAGTTGAACCGACGCCTGACGGTCAGGTATCGCTGGAACTGAACTGATTTTGAATTACCTGCGTTGTGGTCAAAAGCCCTGACACGGAGGTGAACCTCCCTCAACAACAGCGTCCACACCGGAGGAGATCTCCATCCCTATGTTTTCACTCATCTCTCCCTGTCTGTTTTTCTTTTTCCGCTACGTTGTCAGACAGAAGGAGAGACGGGCCTGTTTTCTTTTTCAATATAGATCTGAAAGAAAAGGGATACGAACGAGGGAAAGCGAGCGGAGGAGAGAGCGAGATGTGACCCTAGAGAGGTACAGACGAGAAATCCCTGACACCTCCGTAAATCTGGACGTCCCGTGTCCACCCTCCACTGCAAGTGTGTGTGCCATGAGTGTCAACCAGCCGCAAGAGGAAAACATTCCTGTGTGGTTCTCACACAAATTCAGGAGGTTTGCTCTGAAAACAAGGCCTTTCCTCACTGCCTCAGCCTTTCTCTTCCCTCTCTCTCTCTCTCTGGCTTCAACTGTCCTCCCCAGACTAGGCTGGTAGAGGCGAGGATGAAGGTTTTCATTGTGCTGCTGTTGATTCTGCATTAGCCTCGGTGTTTAGCTTTTATGATGAATATGCGTTTGAGTCTGCGCTGTTATTTTGCAGTCTCCCCGGGTCTGGCTCGCCCTCGCTCATCTCTCTCTCTCACACACACCTAGAGTTAGCCACATTAGCCTGATTTTTCACCCAAATGGAAATGTGTGCTGTCACATGGCCATCGCCCCTGACGATCTGCTGCCCAATCAGTCACGAGCAGCCCGCCGGCCCCGCAAATAGGCCTGTCACTCTCCCCGTCGGCACGGTAACGGATGGTCCATCATTAAGGGGGGGGCGGGCAGGGGTGGAGTAAGGTCCGGCGGGTGATGAGCCCATTGCCCCGTCAGGTGTGTGGACACACACACACACATAAACACAAGATGTGTATGGATGTGATGTACATTTGTGTATTCAAAAGGAAAAAAAGACCATTTTGGACACAATATAACATATTATTATCATGTCTTTTTGTCATTTTACCATAGTGTTCTCTATGAGGACAGTGTACTATGGCGTTATTTACCATAGCATTATCATGTATTGGTATTACATGTGCTAATGTAATACAATAACAATACATCTGCCACTGCAATACCTTGTTTTGTCGACAAAATACTGTAGTAATACCATGTTACAATAAGTTTGCCACCACTTTTGTGCGTGTGCTATTTTAAATTTATGTAATTGAGATGCTTCAACTGTACCATGATACTACCATGTTAATACCATGCTTTTTGGACATGCACATCTTTTTGCATTTTTTCTATGTCCTTTGACTTTTGGATATGCATTATGGCAATTACCTGTTTTTTGTGTGTTTATCTTTTATATATATATATATATATATATATATATATATTTATATTAGGGCTGTCAAATGATTAATTTTTAATCAAATTAATCCGTATTTTCAGTGGATTAATCATGATTAATCACTATTTCCAACGACACCTGAATCCTAGCCATTTTTATTCTGTAATGCATACCAAAAGGACAGGACACAGATACATAACCATGATGCAACCATGTTGCATGCACTGTCAGTCCCGATGGTTGCCATTTTGCCCCCATTTACGTCCAACAGACAGGAACTGGTCTTTAAAAGTCTCTGCAAAATGACGCTCCTCAGTTTTTAATATAGTCAGCGTAAAAGACTTCAGTTCCCACGTGTCACTGATGCAAAGTGCCAAAGGATGTAATTGTTGTCCCACTTTCCTGACAAATAATTCGTCACACTGTGCATGCGTAAAAATGCATTAAAAAATAAATGTAATTAATGAAATAAAATAATTAACATCGTTAACACGTTATTTTTGTCAGCCCTAATATATATATATATATGTGATAACATTTACTATTTACTATTATAATACCATCATGTTTGCATTTGAAACATGATAGTGCCGTTTTGTTGGACTTTTATATGACAGTTTAGCATTTTCACTATAATAATGCCATATTTATTTTGGAAATGTACTTTTTCTTTTACTGTCATAACAACATTTTTACATGTGGTCCTACCGTGGTATTCTTTGGACTTTCATGTAAATAGTTTGTTACATTACTTTGCTGTGGTAGATACCAAAGTACCATGGTTTTGCAGTCTGATACTGTGAATATACTATGATACCTCCACGGTACTTCAGTAAGGGAAGTTTGCTTGCATGAAATGTGAGTCTGTGTGTGTCTGTGACTGGTGGCCTTTGGTGATCGTAAATAAAAGAGCTGTAGTTGAGAAGGAGATAAGGCATTATGGCTATTTACACTGAATCACACTCGCTATCCATCAACACACACACATACACACAGATACGGGTCCGATCCAGCCTTGTCACTCTTATTTATGTGCAGAGCTCTCAGTAAGGCTACACTGGGTGTTATACTCAATGGGGCCATCCGTTTCTCACGGTGTATGTGGATGAGATGATGATGATGCATTCTTTTGTCAGGGAAACAATCAGCGAGGCCGGTCGTTACCGTTACGGGATCACCATGGATGCCTGCTCGGTAAATAACATCTCCATCGGCCCGCCGGTCGTCACCGAGACAAATGCTGGGCTTTTAATTAGGCTAATAAAATAGGAAGAAAAGGCTGACGGCTCTGAGTGGCTGTCAGTTACTGAAGATACATCACAACACACACACTATCCGAGTTACTGAAACCTCAGTGCGTTAAGCAATGATACACACTCTGGGCTACCCATATTAGATGTTTCAAATTAGCCCATTTTGTGTACTATCATCCTAAATAATTATAGTTTGTAAAAATACAATATACAGCTTTTCAAATAAGCATCTTATGCAGTAGGTGGACGGTTTGCATATTTTGTGCATGGTTTTTAAGCAAATATTTCCCACAATTCCTTGGTTTACGGAGAGATGTTTGTGACAGTTCTCTATTGACTTTTTCAGTTGAAGAAAAATGGCGAGAAGAGTGAAGCCAAGGCTGTCACAGCAGTTTTTAAATGTATGATCCTGAAAGTTAAGTATTAATGCATTTAAATGTAATGAATTTGGCTAATGCTTACATGCAAATGCCAACAATTTGTGTCAAAAGGCACTTAAACTAAAGTTTTTGGACATGTCGTGTCCCATTACGATAGAGTGCATACTCAAAAGTCTGTATTCCCATACCATTAAAGTATGTAGTATTGGTTTTTTTTAACACTTTTAGTCCCTGGCAAACAATCCTGGGTTATTTTTATTCCATTTTTTATACTTTTCATGCTTCACTTTAGTTATGAAGGATTCTTAGTTGAGTAGAAGTTTGGGATTTCACATTGTAAATTGGCATATTACTGGTTAAAGTTATTATTTGGATGTTTTTCCACTTAAAACATTGATTGGACCAGTTTGACTCATGCCAAGCACACAACCTGTATGAATTTCTACATTTGTACAAACCTCATGAATAATTAATGAGCTAGGCACTGAAGCAGTTGATGATTGGTTGTTCAACATTCCAGCCCATTATCATTTCATAACGTGTTCTTTTGGCATCGTTACTTTGTTCTGGAGCGGTGCCTTATAACCCCTTTTCATTTCGAAGTGTTACTTAATCTGGTCTGAAACGGGCCTTTACCTGGGCTTTAAAAGCCTTTATGTGAAATAGGACTCAGCTTTTCTCTCTCCGACTATCTTGCTCTCAGTTTTTCTCGCACACACAGACGGGTAGTATTTCCAGACCCAAGTTTTTTCAGCTGCTTCACTCTAGACCTTCATTTACCAAAACTAATTGAAATAAAACTCTTTCCTCCTCCTGCTTATGTTCACAACACTTCACTTGTCACTATGAATGACCCAGTGTCTTTCTGCTGCGTTCGTCAAAAGCTGCCCGGCAAAGTTATAATGTATGTCATCGGCTCGGAATATTTTTCGAGGACTAGAATATTTTAAAGGTGATAAAATAACAGTTACAGGTAATAATAGAGCCAGACGGGCTCCAGATGCAGCGGTGAGAGAAGCCACTTGGTCGAATTTCTCCAACGTCTTCCCTCAACGTTCTGCTTCATTTCCGCAAAGTCAACTAAGGTGATGAATTCAACTCGAGAGGTAAAAAATGATGTAGTATGGAACAAGGAATTGAGTTTAGAAGGGAAGAAACCAAGATGACTACATTTAAATGCATCTGACCTCAACATCTTGCATAGCCAACAATGACATTGTGGCTCATGCCGTTCTTGTTCCATAAAACAACTTTAATGCTCCTAAACCACAAAAGCTGCATCAGAAATACAGACCTATTGCAGACAGCTAGACAACATCTCTCATTTACAAAGTAATGCCAACAACTTGTGTGTTTAATTAATACTTTTGTTAAAATGGTCCTTCTTTATGCGTGTCCTATTGATTTTATTATATTGAAATCAATTGCTGAAATTACGCACCAATTTTTTTCAGTTATAAATTCTGTTGATGCCTTTAAGTCTAATAAACTATGTGTTTTTCTTTCTTTTCTTTTTTTGTGAGTTTTATGTAAAATACTACTACCATTACTACTAACAACATTAATAAATTATTAATTATTATTATTAAACTATTATTAAATACATTTTACCTTTTAGGTTGCATTTAGACATTAGCTGGATTGACATATAATATAATATAATATAATATAATATAATGTAATGTAATGTAATGTAATGTAATGTAATGTAATGTAATAGAATATTATATTATATTCAAATTTGCAAGTTTCTAAAAATACAATCTTACAAAATGTACAGTACAAGTATTTTGTGTTTTTTATATTTATTCATTAATTCAGCACATTTGTATTCTGTACTGAAGTATATACTATACTATATTCTATACTGTGTTTATATATACAGTATACATATAGAACCTTGAATCCACATTATGTTGGCTATAGGCCACCTTGTAAATTTCAACAAAATAATACTTTTGCAAAATAAGTAGAAAATGAGTCCAGAATGGACATATGTAGAGTTTGATGTATTGTCAGGATAAGTGCAGTGAAAGAAAGCAAGTGCTGTGAAAGCTGACCGCAGAAACAGGTTGGCATTCTGCCACTTATAAGTTTCTTACAAAAGTTGTGATATTTTGGCGAATATTAGCGCAGGACTGGCTGTGGTCCAGATCTCATTCTTTCTCGGTCCTGCTGTACTAAGCCCCCCACAGCACACCTCAGATGCTGGAGAAAAAAAATTAACAAGGGAACGAAAGAATGGAGGAGTGTAGCTGCCTAGTCCTGATAACAGCGTCAGGCTTTAGGGCCGTAAACACATGGCCTGTTTGATGTGCTCTTATCGAGAAAACTTTAAACACTGAACCAGCCACATCAAATTCAGCCATTAATCTACACTTTTATTAAATTATAAGTTTTGAGGCGAAAACATGCGGGGAGGAGGCGCACACACACGCGTTCACACACCAATCAAAGCCCCTAATGGCTGTTAAGCATTAAGTGGTTGTTTTTCTGTTTTTATTTGATGATTGTTTTTCTCTCTTCGCACGCATTAAAGCAATCACACACTCTCGGGACATGCATATACACTCTCCGATGATTCTTGATTGAATTTTAAGAGCTCTGCACTCTGCTGTTAAAGCAGGACCAGATAAAGTGTGTGTGTGTGTGTGTGTGTGTGAGTGCAAGGGCTCAAAGTCTAATCATAAAGTGATCCGAAACTAAATCCCAGCATCATAAAGCATCTGAATGATCCAAACCCTTATGACTTTCTTTATTCTGTAGTATTATTTTTTTTATTAGCTTTTATTTGTACTTTGAGGGACTTTTTCTAAATGTAACATATACTTTAGCAGATCAGATGAAGCTAGTTTTGAAAATCTAATACCTTTACTAGTTGTATTCAGATTTTATTTTATTTTATTAATATATTAATAGTATTAGTATAATAATACCCCCTTCTAATTTGTAATTTTGCTTTATATTTAATTTATTATTATTACTATTATTTTTTATTTATTTTTTTGCACTTAGCACTTGTTTTCTTTTATTTATTTATTTATTATTGTTATTATTGTTATTGATAAAATACACTGAAACACTTTGAGCTGCCATACAGAAAGTAGCATTCAAATAAAATTATAATTTAAATATAGGACCCATGTTAGGTCAGATTAATATTCTAAATCATCTAAAGCCATATGACAGCTGTGTCAGGAAAATATGGAAGTTAAGGTCATGTTTCAGTCTTCTGTAAACTGTTTTTATAATGAAAGCGTTTATACCACAATGTTATTTTATGTTCTCGCAATAAAACAAGTTCATATGGGGTCATGTAAAGGTCATGAACTCTGTTTAACTTGACTCTGCTGAAAGCCTGATTATATTATTAATAAAAAAATAAAAATCTTATTTTACTAGCAACAGAATTATCACTTTGTGAACTCGCATGTTAATAAGTGAAATAAATATTTGCAGTGAGTTAGATGCTACTATAGTGTGCATAGGGATGCTCTGTATCATTTGACTGTTTGAGTAACAGCGCCTCTTTAGCATCTCTTTGACCTTTGACTTTTAACCCCACCGAAACGGGCTGCACAGTCTGAACCCGCTGCCATGACAACAGACCAGGGTCATGACTGGGTCGTTGTGGCCAGCGTACAGTAGCAGGGAGCGTCTCTCCTTGACAAACTTGCGCCTATTCACGCTCTTTACACTTTCAATACACCCTCACTTGAATCCCAAGATAATGATGATTCCCTATTATTTGGTCTTCTCTCATAAATAATCAAAGCAAGCAAAGAGCCCCTCGGCCCCCCGTTCTACTCCTCTTGTCTCTTGTTCTGTCTCTTTTGTTAGTGCGGTTTGAGAGATAAATCAGATGGTGTTAAAGAGCGCATGAGGAGAGAGATTTAGTGCTGGAGACATTCTCGCTCCTCTTAGACGCTCCGCGCACAGCAGAGGGAGTTCATTAAAGCCTCCGCATGGAGATGGGCTTAATGCTGGATTTACCACTGACAGCTCAATATATCCACACACACACCCATTATCTCTGAAGAGGGCTGAAGAAGCGATTGTGCGCAGGCCTCATTGCTCCCGGATGGTGAGAAAGAGGAAATGAATGCAGTCTGATGCACCTGTTATGTGAACTTGGTTTAAATAAGGATGTGCTACGAGCTTTTGAAATGTCTCAGTGGCATGTTTGTGATCTCAGAGTGTGACGTGATGATGTGCTGGGTGAACTGTGAATATATACAAATGTAAATCCCTGAGGGAAACTGCCTTCAGAAAAGTTTAGACGGTTTGCATTCTCATTCAGCTCGACTGCTGTTTTTGTTCGGTGCAGATATAATTCATGTAGAATGCATCATTTTGCAAAGCTAAAGTCACACTGTTCTGTTTTGGCTTTGAACTATTAGCCCAGCACTAGTTTAAGTGTCTTCTTTTAAATCTATCTGTATGTGTGAGAGTGTTTCTAATGTATCTACTGTGTAGTTTTGGGGGAAATGGTTAATACAAAGTCTGTAAATCTCTTTTAATGGGTTTCTATTTTCTAGTTGAATTGAAATAATTATTACCTTCATTATTAGGGTAGGAGAGGAATTTTAGAAAGGCACTGAGATTATAGCTATATTACATAATAAATGATTTCATAAAAACGTTATATATAAAACATATTTTATTATTATTGTAAATAAAGCTCTTTACACACCAGCAAATAAATATGAACAATTATGATGATGATTATTATTGTAATCAGTCGTTTTATTTAATAGCTAATTTTAGAAATTCCATCAATCTGCCTCTTACTACAATCATCACACAGCACCATATTTAATTATGAGACACATGGACAAGTGAAATAATTTATTGTAATTGGTTTAGCATTTTATAATTAATCTGTAATGCATCTTTAAATTGACATGACATTTAAATGCACTCTTTTTCTTTGTAAATATTACTGGTTTTATTTGGGATGATTCACCATCTTCTTCTCATAATATTACATAACTACAATATATTTAATAACATATTTTTATATTTAATATTATATTTAATAGGGACAAAAAATACTAACCAATAAAATCTTAGCACAGCCTCCGTAATCCAATCAAAGTCCTAAATATTCTGCTAAATAGTTTGACCTGCAAATATGTCTCATTAAAGAAGTGACTTCTTTCATGTTGACCTTTCACATTATGGATGTTTGCATTTAAATGAAAAACCATGAGAATCTGCAGCAGAACACACACACGAAGGGCATTAAAAAAACGAAGGCATCATTAAATAGTGAAGCTCTTTATACGGCCAGTGCGAATGTGTGTTTATATTTGTGTGTGTTTTAAAAGGTCACCCATAGGTTACATTTTATGCAGCATTCAGCTTTGAGGTTTCCTCGTGTCTGAATAACACCCCCAGCCTGGCACACACACTCACACACACACACACACTCTTCCCAGTGTGGTTGGGCTTCATCCAGCTCTCTTCATTCCAACTTACCATTCCCGTCAAACGCGTAGCGTTCCCGGGAACATCAGCCCTGAGGGAGACCCTCACACACACAGAGAGAGCTGAGTGAGTCACTCCCTTTACAAATGCAGCATTTATGACTCTGGCTCTTGACCATAAGAATACTGTGTGTGTGTGTGAAGACAGAATAAAGTTCTGCAAATCACAAATTAAGCCTCGAATTTGCAAGTCAGACACGAGGAAGAAAAATAATAAAACTCGTTCGGCCTAATTTATGTGTTTAATTTATAAATCGATTCAGAACTATGAATTATTGCATGCTTGTGAGCATCCTGGCCATGTGTGTGTTTATTAATCAAAAAGACTGTAAATGAACTGTTTTCTTTGATTGGATGGAGCGGTGTTGGAATGAGAGTGATTGTCTGTCGGCATGTCGCTCAAGGCTTTGATAATTAAGGCCCTCGTTAAGCTCGTTAGCGTTCTGCTGTGTGAGTGGATCTCAGCGCTTAATTACAGCTCATTAGGAGAATGCCAGTCAGAGGCATGATGCGGTGTGACATCTGAGCGGACAGGAGATCTGCTGCCCAGCATCACTCAACACAACCAGACACGCACATTCAGTACTTAACATCACTTAACACATGCACATCTGTCTGTACTAAACCCACGTGAGACGAATCCTAAACCAGCATGGGTGTATATTGTGTGTAATTATATTGTTTTTATTTATGTTTTTTTATTTGTGTTTTAATGAGAAGTATATTAAATATATTATAATTAATCGATTTTCTGAACGCAATTACAGCTGCCAGAGTTATGTAATCACTTAAAGTCCACTTATGTTATTCTATGTCCTTAAAGGAGAAGTTCACTTTTAAAAAAACTTTTGCTGATAATTTACTCACCCCCATGTCATCCAAGATGTCCATGTC
>JAUCNO010000191.1:5062737-5098280 GCA_032353835.1 Enteromius viviparus
GAGATCTAAACTTAATGGTTTGGGAAATAAAAAAATAATTTGAGAACTCAGCCAAAGCAATTGAGAAAAACTGTAAAGCAAAATAAAAATTGATATGATACACATTTGTCTAGACATCTTTATCGAATCGACCCAAGTACTGTTGCTCGGTGTCTGCAGCACAGATGACATTTTGAAGAACGATCTGAAAGTGATTAGCTGTGTTTTTACATCTGACAGATAACAGCAATCAACAAAACTATCCTCTCCACTTCCAAAACGAACATCTGCAGTATCTGTCAACTAACGAGCCACAGGTCTGCGGTGCTATTTCTGAGACTAAGTCAAAATTAAGCCTGCGGAACAGTCCAAAGCCAACTATAGCTTGCAAAGGAAACAATTACTTAGATCCAAACTTGATGACAAGCTTAAGTTCCAAACATGAGGTTAGCCTGAACGCGTGGTCTTTCATGGAACGAGGCCCGAAGACGAGAGATGACATGAGACAGAAAGAGAGCGAGTTCATGAGAGGATGAGAAGCAAATGTTCTGACCCAAACGCTGCCCTCCCTGTCATCCATAAGATGGATGGACTGGGCTTTAGAAGGACTCTAAAAGTAGATACGCACACAAACACACAGCTCAATATAGACCAGCGTGGCTCATCACTCTTCAGTAGACAGAGAAAGAGAAACGTTCCTTTAAATATCAAGACAAGAACTGAGGAAATTGATAGGTACAAGCTAAACGATGGAAAGACCAGAAGAGAAATTTAAGAAATATGTAGGGAATTAAAGGATAGATGAAGAGAGATGGAATGCAAAAAGAGAGAAAAGAGCTCTGTTCCAAAACCTAGTAAGCTGTCCAGCTGCCTACTGCCTTATAAAGCAGCAACCGATTTGGAACGCTCTAGTTTGTTTGCAAATCTGTATTGATTTCAATGTAGGCAAGTTGTTGCACTTATAAGATGCACTTCTAAGTATAAATACATATAGCAATAACATTTTGTTTTTAATATATTTATTATTAATAATAGTTTTAGTAAAGTTGAAATATTTCAAGAATAATGTAATATTTTGACTTAATTCTCATGACTTATAGTCATTTCTTTTTTAACCATGGCACTAAATACGCCATGTAATGGAAATTAAATGTTGTTTTTGTGCCTTGGTGCTCTTGCAATATTTTGGACATTTACCACGACACAGACATTGTACTTTGAACTTGGAATGGTATTTTGGAAGTGTACTATAGTACTTTAGATATGTACCATGTAGTAGCATTGTATTCTTTTAAAGTGCTTTTATGAATTTAAGTAACTGGTGTACTTTATAGTGCCATAGTATTACCTTATAATACCCTTACTGTCATATGCTACCACTACAGTACAAGGAATTGTAGGAGTCAGCATAATTATAATGCATTCATATCTAGAGCACTTATGATGCCTTCAAATGTGGCCTAGGTATGTAGGCATCTCGCTAGGTTTTGGATCAAGGCTTTGTGCACTGAATGGGTCAGATATGTGTGTGTGTGTGTGTGTGTGTGTGTGTGTGTGTGTGTGATTGGTATAGCAGACATGCCCTGCTGTTTTATTTCTTTAGTAAAGCATCCAGTTCAGCCAGCGTTGAAGCAACGTTACATTTAAGTCATTGCAGCGCTGCAGCGGAGGCCACAGGAATGCAGCTCTCTCCTTCATCCTCTCTCTATTCACTATCTCTTTCTCAGCCTGTTTTCCTCTCCAGCTCCTGTCTGTCCCAGACACTGCTGTTAACCCTGGCAAAAAAAAGAAGCTGTCAGAGCAGTAACGGGAGCTCTCGGGTCTTTGTGCATGTCCAGTTAAATTAATCGCACACGTGTTGGTCTTTTACCTGTCTGTCTCTCATTTGTGTCTTAGCTCTGGGCTCAGCTGGTTCCCACTCCTGATGGTATTGTTTCCTTCTAGCCACAGCCATCAGCCTGTTCCAGATGCCCAGAATTAATTTTCATGACACTCGGGAGGGATTTTACATCCCTAAACTGATACAGTTAGCTCTCTATTTTCCTGATAACAGATGTGTTAGAATAGACCCATGAGTATCAGGCCTATATAAGAGATTTAATTGAATGTTTTTTTTTTAATTAAATATTATAAATGATATTTCAAATAATTATTTAAATATATAAATACAGTATAAAAAATAAAAAGCCTAAATAAATATTTAGATTTATATAATATATTTCTGTAGAAGTTAACTGCCTTTTAAAATAAACGTTTCTTAAAAAATGTAATTGCTGCAAGAAACTTAACTAAAGAACTAAGAACCTCAAATGTCCGAGCTTGTGTTGTAATGATTACCAACGAATTCTTCATGCACAAATGCATATTATGGTTTTGTGTTATCTGTGCAATATTCAGGGCAAACATTAACTAGGCGGTCAACAATCAGTTGAATTTCTTCTGCGTTATTGCATTACAATGTGCTGTATGTTACAGAAACTTACACTTAGTTGGCATTATGGCATTTTTGTTACAGGTATACTGTAATTTCGTCAGTAGTCTGAATTATAGAGTTTCAATACTTTTATGCAGATTAACTAATGATCAACATTACTAGACATTTAATCTTTTTGGTAATAACAGTATCAAAAAGGCAGACTTTTTACATTTAGAAGTCTTAAAGGTACAGTAGCAAGAACAGGCTGTTTAATTTTAGAAGTCAGAGAGATGAGAAAGTTATGATTGTTTTGGTGCAATACACCCTGACTAACAAAATAACCTAAACTCTGCCATATATCGACTTCATTATGCACCGTTGAGCTTTTTCTCACACTCTATTTTCTGTAAAACAGCTGCTCTCCTATCAAAGAAAAGAGTCTCTGACAACCCTGAGTGAACAGTGATAGATGTGTGGTTGTAGGGTATGGTAATGTCTTTAAGAGGTCTGTTTGAGGGATTTGAGTTCATTATGTGGACTTACATGCATCATTTACTGATCACTCTCCCCAGATGCAAATTCCGTTTTTCTCCGCGGCTCATCGTTATTATGATATCAACTCATCCACGGAGATATAAAAAACATCGAGAAAGAGCGGGGTCAGAGAGTTAGACAGAGGCACATAAGAATAGAGACTTTTATTTGACTTCTGTTGTTTTATACTGAGCTTATGGTATTTTTGATCTTCTTCCTTGTCCGAATTTGTCCTTCGTAGAAATATTTTCTTGATTTAGTATGTTACTGGTCCTGACAGTGTAGTGTGTGGCTAACTAGGTTTTATGATGTTTGAGGGAACTCAAAGACACTGAATGTTAACTGTTATCATTTTGCTAATGCAAGCCGGCCCAATTTGACTGTATTTGTTCAAGGTTTTTGTGTTTTCTTTTGTGCATATATAAATGTGAATGTCTGTTTGGCTTTAGAAAGTGTTTCTTCAATTGCATGTCACTGCAAAAAAACTGAATTAAAAAAACGATGCATTATTGTAACTATACACGATATGCACTGATAAGCAAATGCATTCGGTTTTTAGCATAAGACTTCTTGAAACAGAGAAAGTAAAGGCCATTTCCGGAGCAAACTGACAAATTGAATTGCGTTATGGCATTTAGAGGGGTTTTCACTTTTAAAACTGACCTGGATGTGCCCAGGTTTACTGAAAGGGTTTTGTGTAAGTTAATTAAGCTTGATTAATGGTGTGTGTTTTCGCTCTTGTGATATCTGTGACGACACAAAGCAGCGTTCAGCCACGTCAGGCTCAAAGATCACTTACCGACACACTCTCTCATCAATCACACACACACACAGAGCTGTGTGCAGACTCGTCAAGCTCCACAAACACTGAATAAGTGTTTATGTGATCACATGTGATGGGTCCCCTCTTAGTAACACACAGTATCATCAATCACAGACACACACACAAACACATACATGCCCCAAAATATCTCCCAGTTTTCCTCTTTGTCTTTCATTGTCTTCCTGTATAGCGTTTCTCTTTTCTGGTGAATGTACATCATGTTCTCGATTGCCTTTTGGCCATTTTACTGTCAACATATCTCTCTCCTCTTTTTTTCTCTCTTTCATTCCCATCAATTCCACATTTTCTCTCTCTTTCTTCCTTGCTCTTTCGCTCTCGTTTTCTCTCCCCTTCCTCTCCGCTTCCCTTTTTATGTGGAGTTGCCGTAGGCGGCATGGCTGGCCGGCGAGGGTCACCAGAGGGAATTCTGGGAGCTGAGGTTCCAGTCATCCATTACCCTGCTTGTTTCTCACTCTGGCAGCCCTGCGACAGGGTTCTATTAAGAGCTCTTACACACACACACACACACACACTCATGCATTTGATCAGCGCTTAGATTACACTCTAAAAGCGCTGGACACACACATCACACTGTGTCACAGACACCCTCAGGCTTCTCGTGCATGTAATGACATACAATATTCCACCGCAGTTTTCCTCATTATGCATGTAAGCATGTATTTATATGTGAGTGTATGTTCAGGTGCAGGGAATGATCTTGTGTGCTAACCCTGACCTGAAAATGCAAAGCTGGATTGAAAGAAAGTGAGAGAGAATGCAAGAGTTTTGGGTGCTGGTTTGATAAAATGAATTGCTTGAATGTAACAAACGATTTTAAAACTCTGTATTCATCAAACATTCCTTAAAAAATAATATATTTAAATATATAGTTATTTTAACTTATAATAAATTTTAATAATATTTCTAATAATATAATAGTAATAATATATTACTTTTTTTAATGTATTTTGTTTTATCAAATAAATGCATAAAAAAATTGTACAATTGCAACAACTGCCAAAAATCCCTGAAAAGGTTTTTTGTAGTTTTATTGTCTTTAAAATAAGAAACTGGATGTTATATGTGTTGAGAATGCCATTGAATACAGTCTTTAAGTGTTTACTGTTAAACATATTACCAGTTAAACCTTCATTGTTCTGCTATGAATAGACAGTCTCTCTCGACTTTACCCCCTTTAGCTTTGCTGTTAGAGAAACCCATAAAATCTGCTTATGCATTCACACACACATATATTGACACACATTCGTATTTCATACAGACGCAAACCAAACACAATATTTTTTCTCCATGAATTCCTATTTGACCGTGCACATAACACCTGGTCTTAAAGCCTGCAGTAAAGTTTAAAGCACTGTGCAGCCGCAGCATACATCATAAACCTGCGACCAGCAGACATAAGTACATCATAAACATGAGCCAACCCTCACACACCTCGCAGCTGCTCAGCCGAACACACACGGCTTTATAAACCTCTGACTCCTCTTTATGATGACATCATAAACATGAGCCCTACATCCGAATCCATGCATGTGTGTAGAACTGAAAGAAAGTGGAGAATACTGAATCAAAGAGTGAGGAAGGAAAAAGTCAGATTAGAAGAATGGAAATAATGGGAATGGGAGGAAGAAAAAGGAAGCATGAAATGATGGATGATGAGTGGAAAGAGGATGGAGAAAAGAAAGAAGATGAAGATGGGAGGTGAGGGAGAGAGAAGAGTAAAGGCAGTAAGGAAAATGAAAGGATGAAACAAAAGTAAGGAGTACAGGAGGAAAATGGACTGTGTAAAGAAAGAATGAATTTCCTTGAAGAAAGGAAGTGAGGGAAGAAGAAAAGGGAAGGGAAGGAAAAAAAAAGGAGCATGCAAAGGAAGGAAGGAAGGAAAAATGACCATTAAAACAATGAGGAAGTAAATAAGGGAAAGAAAAGAGAAAAAAATGTATGAAGGGTAAATAAAAAGGTAAATGGGATTAAGGAATAAACGTAAGAAATGAAGGAAGGAAAAAAGGAAGTAACACGGAAAGAATTAACAGAAGGAAGACAAGAAGAAAGAAAGAAAGAGAGGCTGGAAGGAATGAAGTAAGTTATAGGAAGACGGAAGGAAGAAAGGAATGAACACAGCAAAGAAAACATAACAAGAAAGTACAAAGCTTAAGAATTAGATTTCGCAATACTTTAGAGAGATTAAAGGAAAAACCAGAACTCAAGAACGTGAAAAGGGAGAAGATAAAGTGAAGGAAAGAGCGGGACAGTTAAAAGTGAGACGACAGCTCTCTTGTCAAACAAACAGATATTTAGTGTGAGCTCATCAGTGGAGCTGACGCTCTGTGTACACTCTTCACTCTCTATAAACAGATTATTCACTGATAGAGAGACTCAGGGCTGTGTGTGACTGATCTGACTTCTGTTTTGACAGATGTAGGCTTTCGGGTTGAAGGGAAGCTTAACGCCAAGAAATTTATGGATTTTTGTGAGATATTTTTGGAGGCATGTGCAGTTTGTCTTGTGATGTTAGTTTACTGGATGGTGATTTTCTTCTAATAAACATAGAAAAACTCAGCAGTTGAGTAAATTGTTGCATATATATAATGTTAAAGAAACTAATACTTTTATTAAGCAAATATACATTAATTAGTTTAAAAGTGATAAAAGATCATTTATAATAAACATATAAATTATGTTCTTTTACATTTTTTTATTCATCAAAGAATCCTGAAAAAAAGTTTTATAGTTTCTACAAAAATATTAAAACTGAAAAAATAAGAAATGTTTATCAAGCTTATTATAATCATTTCAAAAGGAAAATAACAGCTAAAATTCAACTTAGTCATCACAGGAATAAAATAACATTTTAAAATATATTAACTAAGTTTTGTTTTGTTTTTTTACATAATAAGAATATAAAGGAAATATAACATTTCAGAACAATAAAATATTTACTGTATTTTCTTATCAAATAAATGCAGCCTTAATGAGCATAAGAGTTTTTTTGGCTTAAAGTTAATATATATATATATTTTTAATTATTCAAATACTATATATTTATTATTATATTATATTATTAAAAATTAATACAAATGGCTATAATTTTATAATTTATTTTCAAAGAAAGCTGTTTAAAAAATGTAATATATATATATATATATATAATTAAGTGAAATCAGAAACATTTGATATTTTATTAACATCCTAATGAATATAATTAACTGTGATGGTTGAGTAAGATTTCTTGTAGGACATTTTCTTAAATCTGTAGTGCTCTGCTTTAAAACTAGGATCTAAAGGGAGGTGAGTGTGTGTATAAATGTGTGTGTTAATGAGAAGAGAATGTGTGTGTAATCAGTAGTCGTTTCCTGTTTCTCGGTCTGCAGGGCCTCTCTCTCTCTTTGGCCTTTGTTTCAAACTCCGTTCAACAACTTCAGGGAAACTACCGTCTTTGGTGTGGTCAGTGCGTATGTGTGTGAATAAGAGTGTGCCTGTTTCTGTACCAATCGATATTTCAGGGCTCTACAGATGTTGTTCGTCCACAAGAGAGAAGGAGAGAAATGTATCAATGTTAGTTTATGTAAGGAGAGCATGTTTATGTAAAGTTCGCTGAAGCTTCTTGCATTAGGACTTCATCACTGCGAGAGAGAGAGAGAGGGATGTAAAGAAAGTGCAGAGGAAAGAGCTTTGGCTTTGTGAGTAATGCAGAGAATGCGATGAAAGATGGATGAAGAGTTATGCCACGAGAAAAGATGGAAGAGTGAAATATTAGAGGGATGGAGAGATGACGAGCGACGAAAGAGGGAAATAAAGAGGGGGAGAGAGATGATCTAGTCATATCCCAGTAGTGTTCCATCACCCCAAACTCACAATAAGCATCGATCCACCTGTACCTGAGTGTGTGTGTGTGTGTGCCTCACCGTTGTCTTATTCACACACACACACATATGATTGATCACTGAATCAGTCTCTCCAACATTCAGCCATAAAAGCTATAACTGGCCCTCATAAAAGCAGATTTATCAGGCCAGGCCTGCCCGGTGCCCGCACGCCGCCCAAAAGCATGTGACACCTTCATGATTGGGCTGGAATTGAATAAACCTGCACTATTGACGCCCATGTCTGACAAGTCAATCAGCTTCTGGTTCACACACACACACACAAACACTAAAACATGAGAATGGAATCTCCTGAAAAACTTTTTGGTTTTCCGCATACAAACAAACTCAAACACAAACACGTGTGGCCATTTGTGCCGCAGCGCTTCAGCGTCCTGCAGGGTTAAATATAAACCAACTCTAACTTAGCTCCCCTTTGAAGCTACTGAAAACCAGCGAAGCTCTAAATAGGAGTAACCAAATCTTGCTGCGACAAGTTAATTAGGCCGAGTTGTCTTTTTTATCCTCTTTGAAATGTTGCGTTCGGTTGGTTCTGCTTGCAATTAAACCAAAGGGTGTCCGTTTCCTTTTAAACGCTCCTTAGATAAACTCTCAAACATAGCCTTCACAGAAGTCCTCAGTAAAAGTCGCCCATGCGAAAAGACTATAGGAATCCAATCGGAGAAAAAGATCACAGGACTGGAGAGGAAATGAGTCTCTTTTTTTATTTTTGATCGCTAAAGCCTACACAGAGAGCATTACAGCTATAGTGAGAGGAAATCAAAGAGCTTACTGTTACATTATCTGCACATAATGGCATTTTGAAATATCCCATTCCTGAATGACTGGCGATCTTTTAGCACTCACGTTTTGTGCTCGCAATTAAAAAGGTGTGAGTGCGTTATGGCAGGCCAAAATGAAAATTGCTGCCGCGTGCCTGCTAGCTAGCACATGTGCGCCTCCGAAACACCTGCGTTTGTAGCCTTTTTTTTAAGTTTAAAGGGTGGCGCTGAAAAGATTGCGTCGCGCGCTAAGTGCCTCTTACATGCGTGATTATTAAAACGTAGACCTGACTGTTTTAATGGCCACAGGAATTTCATTTCCCGCTCTGTTTAAGACACCGAGCGACGGCCTGTGGATGTAATGAGCCTTTTTTGTGGTATCTAATTTCCCATTAGGCTGTGAGTGTGTGTGCGCGTGGCTGTTCCTCCGCCGGTAAGCACACCGGATAGGCCTATCTCTCAAATATTAAATATGAGGCTTTATAAATTGGACACGGCGTACGGGAGAGCTTGCTGTTAGCTCTCAAATGCATCACACATCAAAGGCTCTCAGACAGCTCAATAAACGTAATGAATGTTCAACACCCCCGCCTCGGATCTGAGGTGGTACGTTCTACTACTTTAGCATTAAAATAGTCTTTTAAAGATGATGCACACAGGACTTTAACTCTTAAAGTCTGACATGTGAAAGTAATGGTCAGGAAGACTTTAATGGAATAGTTTGTTGAACCTTTAGACAACCGTTGGCATGTGTTTTTGGTGATGCTTTATTTAGGCTTTTATGAATACGGAGGTCATATGCATAGCCTACCCGAAGAAGAAAAAACACCCCAGTTTTATTCAGAGGAACAAAACGAACAAAAATATATAATTTGGTATTGATATTCATATAGCCAAATGTGAAGATGAAATTAGCTTGTAATGTATACCATGACATTCTGCAACAGAATAGCAGTGCATATAATTATCAGTTGTCACTTTAACACACAATTTCACAGACAAGGCTTAATCTTAGTCCCAGACTAAATATAAGGCTAAGTAACTGAGAGAAACTTGCATTCAGTGATCTTAACAAAGGCTTAGTTTTGTCGTTTCAGAAGGGACACTAGTAATGTTTACTAATTTCATGTTTATTAAAATGACCTAATTGAACTAATCCTGGCTTAGTCAAGCCCTGTTTGTGAAATCAGGGCTATATATCCAATAATATTACTGTCTGAACGATACTTAAATGCTTAATTTTATGAACAAAGCTTGCTTCGATGCATAACAGTGAAGATTAAGAGAGGTAGGAATAAAGATACTTCAAATTCCAGATGTTTCGTATTGGATACTTACATTTCAACAGATTTTTAACAGTAAAAAAGAAACCCATTTGCTTATGTTTACAATTTGTGAAGAATTCACAGACAAACAATAACCAAGAACTGTACCACAACCTCGTTCTAGATGTTTTTTAAATGATCCTAAAAGATCATTAAAAAATATAATCTATCAATAAACTGAATTTCCAGTAAAGTTTGATCATACTGAGACCACAGAAATTTGTATATTAAATATGTTACAGCTGGCTTTATAGGGTTATCTAATTACCCTCCAAAACACCAGGATGTCTATATATGTGTGTGTGTGTGTGTGTGTGTGTTACTGTGTTAAATGAAGTTGATATTTCCAACATGTCCTGTTGCGTTTTAGGTACGCTTCTCCCACCTCACCTAATTTATGTTTTAAAAACGTTACCTCTGACACAGCTGCCGACTTTATCGCACCCCATGGCCAGCATACAGTTTGGGACGTGTGTGTGTGTTCGTGTGGAAACGAAAGGGAAGTATCTGTGATTACCGCAGCCCTCTGTCATAAACCCCTCCTTTCCCCCCGTCCCCCCGAGGTGGCACATTCCAACGGTCGGCTGTGTGCCGCACGGTGCCTGAGGCCGCACTTCAGGAGAGACTTCTCAACCCCGAAAATCAGCATTGTGAATACAAGTCCAGCACTTCCCACCTATGTTTTTGAGAAAAAAAAAATGCATCCCCCCGTGGCCCCTATAAGTCTCACGGTTTGAATAGCGCATTGTGCTGCAGACTACTGGTTCTGTTTTAGGCCGGCCTGTGTTATTGCGCCCGAGTCACGTCTTGTCATTCCCGCTGTCAAAGCAATTAACTTCATGTTAGCCAGAGAACACAATCTATCTGTTTCGCACCCGACCGTCTGGCGCAACGGGTCCCGCCACTTACACGAACGCGTTTCACATCCAAAACATAAATTATGCTTGTACTAACTGATCCTCCTGAGAAGACCGCAGCAACTTTTCAGGCTCTTAATGATGAATTGAAGATGTGTGATGTTGCAATAAAGTGGCGCATATTGCATTTAAACAATCAATCTGTGGTAGCTTCAAATATAAAGACTAAATTATTCAGCATGTACGTGGAAGTTTTGGGAGCTCAGCCAGTTTTGTTTTCACTCAGATGTGTGTGTGTGCTTGGAGATGAAACATAGGCCCCTCGTCATGCATTCGGGCCCCAGGGCCCGCAGGGGACGCGACGGGTGAGACTGCACAGACGGGGCCAAGATGATGGGGTACTAATTCAACACAACGCACTCCTGAAATAGACGGCAGAAACACTCTCTCTCTCTTTCTCTGTGACCCTGGCGAATGAAAATAATCTTAAATAATTAGGAGCGAGCCAGGGACCGGGTGAGAGGGTAAACACGGCGCAGGCGCGACGGACTAAGCCAGGGCACTTCGGAGGAGGGGGGCACGCTGACCCCGTCCACATAAAGCTGTGATTTATGGCATGCAGGGCGCAGCAGCGGGGATGCGGTACCTCTCTCAGAGAACCAAATTACTGAGGTGGAGATTAACACACGCGCTACGGGCCTACTTCCAGATCCGAGGAAATTTTTTATTTACATTTTTCCACTTTCATTTCCTCCCTTCTCTTTTAATGGTAATTGGTTGGTGTTAGGAAAGAGAGCTCTAAAAGCCCCTCAAGAGTGTTTTATTTAGGGATACAGATGGAGAAGAGTGGCAGTTTTGTGTGCCGCGCATGCAATATTTTTTTAAATGTCAAAACATGCAGAATTGCACCGACAGACGTGCCACCCTTAATAAATCATCTTGTCAAGTTTTAATGTTATTTGTTTGTTTTTTTACGGTAAATTATCTAGGTTTTGTTGCAAAAGACAAATGCTGAATAAAGTAGAAACAATATGTTTGTTTCGCATTTGAAGAATATTTTTAACCAATTCAAATGAAAAAAATACTTTATTGTTTGATTTCTGTTATTGTCAAATGGTATAGCCATCATGCACTAAAATAAATAGGTTTACAGATTAATTTTGTTAAAATTTAAAATTAATTTAATTAATTTTGTTGAAATATGAAGTTTTCTTAATGTGACAAGAACAGAACATGCCTTTTTGTAAAAGTGATTTTTCTAAGAGCTTAATGACTTTGACATGCAGTCAAAGGGCTTTTCTCTGCATTATGTTTTTTCTTGTCACTGATGTTCAGCATGGATTCCTGCATACATTTGGTGTAACCCCCCCCCCAAAAAAAAAGTCTACTTAAGAGCTACAAATGAAACTAATGCAGTAACTGTAGTATTTATATCCCCTTGCTGATGTTGTCATTAATGTTGTTGACGATGACGTTCTTGTATCTGTCTATTTGAAATGTAAAGTTAAAGTTTAAGAACATTATAGCTGTTTTCATTAGATTTTCAAGCTATTAGAGGCAAACAAAAGATGACTAAGTGGTAAGGAGTCTCAGCCCCAGGCTCTAAATTGGTCGGTTGGAGCAGTTTTAAATGAGTTTTGGTTGGGCCCATTGATTGAGTGGCCCCGCACTTTAAATTAATAGCTGGTTGTGGAGTCCAGCGTCTGCAGGGAGGCGCGGTGCAAGCTTAATGCAGCTTTTCGCTCCTGTCAATGGGAGGTCTATCTCGATGAATGGTTGAACTATTTCATGTGGATTTGGCTGCGATATTTTCCTTTTCTTCCCCCCCCTCTTTCCCGTTAGGATGTGCTGGAATGCATCTCGTACACAGTGTTTCCATTAGAGCGCGACTCCAGGGCCGAGGGAGACCGCGGGGAGCAGCTCCTTCCCGGCGTCAGTTTCTCGCCCATCTGGGATTCCCCTCCGTACAGCTTTAGCTAAAGGCTTAATGCGCGCGGTCCAGCGCTAGTTCACTGCAAATAAACAGATCCGTGCCGCGGCGCTGCCTGCCTGCCAAACTATTGCGTCTTGAAGAGGGACGGTGAACGCGTAAAGCTGCATCCAAACTTTAGCATACTGATTTTATGTAGCGAAGCAAAATACAAGATGTAGCTTTAAAGCGCTCCAAAACAAACAAACAAATAAAACAAGCGTGACCAAGAACATTTCAAAGCAACTTCAAAGCGCTTTCTAAAAAAAAATTATAAAAAATAAGTCATTTTAATTTGTTATTCTCTTCAAAGAGCTTATGAAAAGCCAAACATTTAAAATCCTCCGAAATTCACGTTTTGTAATTATGGGTCAGTGAGGTGACTCACGTTTTTCTAATCTATTTGGTTAATTAAAAATTAAGCAATTTAATGGCGTCAATAAAACTTTGAACTGCTGTATTAAATGTTATTTTAATATTAATGCTGCAGCCTGCTTTAAGTAAAAAAAATATTGTTGAAAGAAGGGGGGAATTGTATTTAAAAAAATGTTGGCATAAGTAGCTTGGTATAATAATTTATTATTTATTTAAAAATAATTCTGTTTGTAAAATGTTTTCAATACTTAAAAAGAAATGCCAATAAAATAAAACAAGGCGTATTAATGTGGCGTATCAAACGTGCAGGAAGCCATTTTTTGTCATGTGACAAGAAACCCATAAAACAGAAAAGACCTCTTTGCACCCTCAGCCTCTGTCGAGTACCTGAAGTCTTTTTTTATGAAACATGAAAGTTTTGTTCAGGTTAAGAGTTTGAGAAAAGTTTATCATGCTAATCACGACCTAATAATAGGCAAAATGATATTGTTACACAAACAAAATTGATCAAATAAATAAAATATTAAAACAAATAAAAATATTGAAAAGTTTGAAAACTTTTTGAAAGCAGCCTAATAATTTTGATAATATTGTAGGGCTGTTTTAGTATTGTTTTACTTGTTACACCACCACATTTTCAGAGTCAAAGACTGCATAATCGCAAACATGGCACGTGCTTTAAACTTGATTGTTTAAAAGGATTTCTCTTGAAATCATCTCTGATATCTGTAGCAATTTGTCATTGATCCATGTGCAGTCAGCTGTAACATGTAGTTTAAACAAACACCCAAACAAAACAAATCTACTATCTAAATGATACTGCTTCTATTTAATAAATTCATTATAGGGTCGGATTAGATTATGTTTTATTGAATTCAATCATGGTTAAGCGTCGAGTTGCATTGTAGGTCGTTCGGGCGATTTTCTATTTGGAGGCAATACAACTGAATCTTTCATGTTCCATCTAGCAATTTGACGCCTTAATGTGTACGGCGTTGTGTGCAGCAATTTCGCAGCCGTGAAAAGAAATGACTCCCGGTCTCGGTAGCTCCACAGCTCCGCGCTTGACTGATGCGCTTCCCTCCAGAGAGAGAGAGAGAGCGAGAGCGCGCGCGAGCGAGAGGCGGGCAGTTCTCTAAATAATACAGTCTCTAGACTCCTCGAATCTATCGAATTAAACATTTGTGCCCATTCAAATACTGCCTGCAGCCTTTTCTCTACACATATGACATTAAACAACGTGTCACCAATGCAAAAAACTGCAACTTCACTCCTGCGGAAAGTTTTCAAACCCGGCTCACTACGCCATCTACCGGAGACGCGCGAGGTGACGTTCCATAAGTTGCCCCTGCCCCGTGGGCTCTCTCTTACCCCGTGTTACCCCTGGCTTGGTACAGATACCACCGGCCCTTTTGTTTATCTGCTATCGCTTCCTCCTTTTCTGAACAATTCAGCGGAGGAGCCTCTATCACCAGCCTCCATCAGACCCCGGCGAGGCCATGCAATCACTTTCCCAGATTACTTGTATTTAATACACAATGCATCATAAACCAAATCCCTCATCCTGACAGGGAGAAAATAGAACAGCTCATAGCTTGAGCTTTCCCAATTTATGGCTAAATTAAAAAGGCTTCCAACAATGGACAAGTCGAGGAATGGCAGGAAATCGATGCGCGGCGGACCGGGGTCTCTTTGCGGTTCTCAAGGAGCGCGGGTGTATGGGAATCTTTGGCGAGGGCCGCCGTATTTACACATGATTTTTCCTGTCCTTCCTCCGCTTCTGCCCTGCGATTTCATTAAACAATGGACATTATCTAGACCTTGAGTTCAATGTCAAAGATAGGCCAGGGAGACATATTCATCTTCATCAGAGTCATTAAAGCACAGTCAGTGGATTGCGCGTCCTGCATGCGCTGGACTCCAAAAAAGAGTCTCACTCTTTTAACATCAGCGACTAAAGCAACATAAGGTCCTTTAAGTTCCGAAGTTCTTTAGAAACTAAAAAAAAATAGTGTTAATTGCTAAAGCACTTGAAGAATCTTTATTTTAAATAGTAGGCTAGATTTAAAAAAATCGGCCAAATAATGCATAACAAAACGCGCATCCTACAAATAACCGCGTAATATATGTATGGCAAATACATAATGGAAAAGGCATTTTATTGTTGTTAAAAAAAGCTGTTTGTTTAAATAATGCATTTGGATTTGTGTGTATGTGAAGAGATGGGAGAGATTTATTTTGCCTGTCGTGTTCAGTCGTGGGTTAGGAGCAGGTGTATTGTCCATGAGGGGAAAACTAAGAAAAAAAGTATCATTTGAAAAGTTAAAGTAGCCCTATTGGTGTTTAGCCTACTAAAGCTAAATGTTAGTTTTTAAATTAGTCGTAATGTTAATTGCACGTCGTTTAGTCTTAAAGAAAACAATCTAACGGAGTTGCACCTCAGTGCGCTGTCTCTTGCACGAGCCTCTCTCGTTTTCGCGAGCGGGGAGGGAAAACGCCGCTGATTTCGTGATTACTGGATGGCTTCATCAAAGCGGGGAAATTCGGGTCTATCCACGAGCAGCCCCGTCCCGACCTCGCGCTGACCTCGCCTCTCCGCGAGCGTGGGGGAGCCTCGCGCAACTTCCGACCGGTGGACACGCGAGACAGGTCCCCCCTCCTCCTCATCCTCCTCCTCCTCCTCAGCGCATCTCCCTCGCATGGGACAAGAGAGGATCCACTGGAAGGGGACAGACAGAGACACTCCTACGCGTTCAGATCAGTGAAGGTGGACGATCCTCCTGTTTCTTTTTCACACTCTTTCACTCCGATGCCAGGAAGAGGGACCGTGAATAAAACCGCCAGTCAAACAGACCGACTCCTGGGGACTTTCAGCCGCGCGACTCGCGGAGAAACGGACTGAAGTTGGACAAAGTTTTTATCCGCGGGGAAATTTAGCGTGTCGTCCGCTTGATAAGAGCAAAACGGGAGGAGAGAGACAGCGAGCTTTTTTTCCTCCTTCTTCAGCAAGAGACACGGGATACATACCGCAAAACACAGCGGTCGCGTACGAGCTTCACTCGAGGCTGTTGTGAGGTTTTTGGTGCCGTTTCATTGATTCATTCTTCCCAGCGAGATTTCCTATAGATCTTAAGGTAGGCGGTTTATGTCCTTATATCAGCGTTTCTCTCTGACAAGCCGCGAATTAATGGTCAAATAAAAGTCCATTCATCCTTCACCTTTGAACTTGTTTAATTGTATCGAAACGAAGGGCTTTGGTTCTTTGCTCTGAAGCGTAAAGCTTAAATGCATTGCGTGTCGCTAACATCTCTAGCTTTTTATTTTGTATTTCTCTATAGATTTTGAACTTTTGTAGTATTTTAGTTTTTTTTTTCCGTGAGTAACATTTTACTGCCCTTTATTTACTCACCGTCGAAACTTATTTTCTGAGTGCTATTTTTGTTTTAAACAATTGTATGCATCATTTTTCGAATTAAACGAATTTTGTTCAGTGAAAGTATCAGATGGGTTCACATCACAAGACAAGAGTAAATAAAACAGAGCTGACAAATGTTTCTAGCTTTACGAGCTTAGTTTGTAGTAATAAAACATTTTTTTCTTTTTCTACAAAAACACATTGTTTTAACAATATCCTCATAGACCATTATACCTAATACGCGTTATTTTGCCACGTATCCTATTTATTCGACATGTAGTTTTTACCTATTTATTTAAACACCGATTATTTGTTTTCATATTTCTTTTAAAGAAGAGAGAGATGGTGAGAGGATCAGGGTTGTTTTGGAGGGGGTGCATTTGCGCGCGGTGGATTTGTTTGGCTTCAAACTACATAAACTCAAAGCCTACATGTAAAAGAAATGTTTAGTTTGCACCGTTTTTTATCCGTTAGTAATGTGTTCATATTTGTTTCAAAACACGGAAAGAGAGAGAGAGAAAGTTTGCACGGGCTGAAACGGTAGTTTGGCAGCTCTGTGAAAGATAAACCACGTTATTTTTGTTTCGAGAGTTTTGGCAGAAAATGTAGTAATGTGAAGACTGTTACTGGGCAGAATGTCTTTGTTAAATATTTGTAGTTTTTGCTAAATCATTGGGTTTGCATGCAAATCTGCAATTTAGAAACTTTTAAAGCATTTCCTTTTTAGGTTCAAATTTGTGTTTTAAAATATATTGCAAAACCTTAAAATAGCTTGTAATGGATATTTGCTGAACTACCAACTAGCTATTAAAATGTATAAATTATATTTAATTCTTTTGGCCTGTTTCACAAAACAATATTTTACCAAATGCAAAAATAGCGTTGATGTGTATGACTTACTTAAGCAGATGCCAGCGAGCAGAACCACTAGATGATGTTGTTAAGAATGTTTTTTGTTTGTGGCTTTCGTGCAATGATTAAAAAGCAAAGGTGAAGAGTCTGCGAGAGAGGGAGAGAACTGAAGTGTGTGAAGATGATGTTCCTAGAGAAAGTGTGTGTGTGGATAAGTTAGACATATCTGTATCGCCGTTTTCTAAGCCTCAGTGGGTGGCATGAGATTGTAGTCACTGCACACTAATCTGTAAAAGTTCAAGATCAAAGGCTGATCTCTCTCTCTCTCTTTCTCTCTTGTCTTTCTCTCTCAGAGCGAGCAGACAGGTTTGGATGGGAGCGTGTGTGATAGCAGGAGCTGGCTAAGGCACGTCCAGATTTCTCCATCCACCCACCAACACAACCTCACCGCCTGCCAGATACATGAGCAGGTACGTGGAGAACACACACACACTCAAAGCACCTGCATGGCCGACATAATGAAGTGTTTAAAGGTGTTTCTGCTATCTTTAATAGCAGATTCCTTCTGCATTCTCGTTCAGTGTGTGTGTGTCACTGTGTTTTTGTGTTTTGGTCTTTTGTATCTTGGCTGCAGCGTGAAGGACCACAGGCCAGGATCACACACACACCCACACGCACTCTTTCGGTCAAGCATGATGATAATCACACGTTTTGTATCTTTATGCTCGGATATGAGGGACGACGAATTCCTGAATCCTTATGGAGTGAAAGACAGTAAGAAAGAGAGTCTAAGAGAGAGAAAGAAGACAAAGAGAATGAGTCACTTCCATAAATTCACAGCTTTTTTTTCACAGTATTTTACACGCCACTAAATTTTACTTTTTTATTTTCTTCCTTAAAAGGTTAAACCGATTCTGTGAGGTTAGTTTGTCATTTTTGCGTTAGAAAAAGTGACTTAAAGTCTGTATTTGAAATGAAACGGAGTAGTTTAGTTGGATTAACTGGATTCACTGGAGTTGTACTGAACCAAATTTGACTAGATTGAGTTTTATTTTGAACTGAGTTGAACTGAGATTAAATCGAGTTGTGCTGGAGTTAAATAAAGTTAAATCAAGTTGAGCTGGATTCAATTTAAATGAGATTGAACTCGAGTTGGGCTGCTATAAATTAAGATGAGGTGAAGTGAGTTAAACTAGATTAAATTAAGATTAGTTAAAGCCAATTAGACCAGCCTGGAGTAACCTGAGATTAGTGTGAGTGGACTGGATTTAATCCCGACTGCATTGATGTGGACTAAAGACAAGTGGATTTAAGTGGAGTTTAGCCGGGTTGGACTGGGCTGAGCTGAATTTTCGTTGTGCTTTCTTCAACAGCACAGCAAGCTAAATCTAACAAAACAATAAGTATTTTGGAGATATCACACCCTCCTGAGCATCCCAATCACGCAGTGAGATATTCAGTGATTATGAATTTAATTTACCATTTGCCTGTCTTCAGATAACAAAGAACTCTCAGAGCACCAGTCGGCCTTTTCAAGTGACATGACGTATGCTGAGGATTCATTCACATGTTAAACAGGCCAATTGTATTTTCCATATTCAGCTTTGCAAAGCGAGATGCACTAGAAGCATCCGATCGAAACGTTTCTTGATCTTAGGTGTTTCTGACGTTTGACCAGTATGCGAATGATGAGAAAGCAGGACTGTGTGGCGGCTGGGAGGTCTAGATTTTCCAAATATTTGACTTTTCTAAAGGTTTACATAAAGAGAAACTAGAAGAGAAAGAGAGGAAGAGAACCTGTTCAGACACAGTATTATGATATGGGCCATAATTGTTAAACTATGACACCTTGTCATAACAAAGAGTTGGGCTTAGACTTTATGGCTTCCGACATCCCACATGTTTTTATAATCGCGCTGTACCTCCTTATAGCGACAAAACCTGGAGAGAGAGATACAAAAGACTGACCGTTATCAGTTTTCATAAAGAATAGACTCTGGCTGCGTGGAGGTGAAGGAATGTGCTCTTCTTTTTCCGATACCGCTCTTTTTTCACCTACAGCCTCCCTTTAAGATGTTATCTAGGAAAATTAACCAAAATGTTGGTCTAATTTTAATCATTAATGCATAAATAGTTATTCAAAACGGAAAATTGGCGTGAAACAAAAACGCTAAAATTCATTTGCCGCTTAAATATTCTTAGTTAAAGTGTTACCTAGAACAATTAACAGGAAGAAAATCCATAGCTGGACAGATATTGATCGACTTGGACACAAGAAACGCTGATTGTCCGATTATTCCAGCTTATCACTCGTCACCTTTTCACTGGACTTGGGGAAGGGGGATTTCAGTGAGAGGCGTTGGTCGGTGTGAGAGTGTTTTTCATTCCTACAGTGCTGAACGAAGGATCTAATGGACCTGTTTATCAGGACATCAGACGACTAACATCCGTTTCTCATAGACACTTACACAATAGAGCCGAGCTGTGCGAGTCTGTGTGTGTGTGTGTGTGTGTGTGCGGTGCTTGTATATGAAGTGACCTCTCTTACTTGGAGAGGAAAGTGTTGCACTGTTTGCTTCAGTAAGCGCTGAAGTCAAGGTAACGATTATGCAGTGCACTTCTCAGTGCTCTCAAAGTCAAGTGCATGTGTATCTTAAAGTCTTGGAATGATAAGCACTGGTGATAAATGTTTAAAATTTGTCTTCTGTGGTTCAGTACGGGTCAAAATCGGTCATATTAGTGTAATTCTCCATGTACATTGAGGTCAAGGTATAGTAGAGGCCTGTGTGTTTAAGGTAAACTCAGTTGATTCAATCTGTTATTATAAGCACTGAACCTTCACTTACAAGTTATCCTGAAGCTGCCAGACATCCTAACCCAGACAGACTCACACGTTTTGGCTATCAACTGAGGACGTACCATGAAAATTATTTATTTATTTAAATCTTTATTACTTTTTATTGTTATTATTTATTTATTTATTTATTTTTTGTGCATATGTGTGGGATTTATTTTTATATTGTATTTTGTGTTTATTGCATTTTCATATTTCTCATACATCTGGGGAGTGTTATTTTATTTTTCTTTATTTTATTACAGGAAATTTATTTATACCTTTGAGAACATCCATTGATTTATTTAGTTAGTAGTTATAGTACATTTACAATATTTTTTAATGCATATTTTTATTCCTTCACACTGTAGGTAGATATTAACATTTAGATCATTTTATTTAGCTTTTTCTAAACATCCAGAGTGAATTTTTCAGATCTAGCTAACTTCTGTGGTCAGTATTCTCTAGCTGTAGCAGCATAGTCTTCCTCGTCCTGATATATAACGTTCTGTTGTGGTTACCACTCAGAAGTCCTCCCGATAATACCCATTCATCCCCTGAACAGTGTGTGCAAGCGTGTGCATCTGAAAAGACTCATAGGTTGGCACTCACCCTTGGCGCTGAAGAACCAGCGCACAGTTCATGATGGGTTGCCAGGAGTGATGCCCAGTAAACTCCCCTGATCTCTGAGCTTGGCTGGCCCGCTGCGTCCCTGGCCAACAAGTTGTATGAGTGTGTGTGCCCGTATCATTCACCCCACGGCCCCTCACACCGCGTTTGAACAGCTCTGCCTTTGTCTTGTACTCACAATATTATTGTGGCCCTTTGCTCCCTGTCTTTGTGCGTGAGTGTGTGCGATAAAAACACACACAAACTCTCACAGAGAGAGGGTCGCCTGTGACATTACAAGTACAAGATATCAGAGATCTGCAGGAAGGCACCAGAAGGGGTAGACGGGTCGTGAAAGTGTGTGAGAGAGACTCCGTTCTCATGTTGTCTTGAGGGTCCTGCTAGTTCCCTGTATTCTCCTGTTAAACAATAGAGCAGGACTCGGTCCCTCTGTGTCCCCTGCGGCCTGCTGGGTCTTGTACACACACACACATAATGACCACGGCGTTTCCAACAGGTCCCCACCTCTCTGTTGCCTTTATCATAGTATCGTGAGTTTTTGTGCACGTCTGTCTGATTGTGTGACATCTCTAATAAGAATGCTCAAATGTCACCACCAGACTGAACAGGAAGTGAGCCGTCTAATGCCTTCAAGGCTTGCCAAAAATAACACCATCCAAATAACACAACTGTTTCTCCCACTACCTATTGTGTTCACACAGGAAGTGTGTGTGTGTCAAACAGATAGGTCTCTTTTCGGATTCTTTAACGCAGTCTCTTTCAAACACACACACGCTCAAGCTCAGGTTCCCATCATTGTTTGTCCATCAAAATGTATTGTCATTTGAAATCATTTATTTTTTATTTCACATGCTCCTGAAAATACAGAGCGCTCCACCATTTGCAAAATCCTGAGGATCTGTAAAATAAAATAAAAAGAAAATACTGAACCGACACTAAAATCTGATTGGTTGGCAATGTAAAGTCTATCAAGTTTGATTCGTTTTTGAAAGTTTATTGCTTAATATTAACTAAGAACTTCAAAATGGATTTACTGATCAATTTAATGCGTCTTTGCTGAGTATCTTGTCTTAAAAAAAAAAAAAACATTAAACGTTAGTCTGTTAGTATTTCCCATGTTAAACATCTATCTCTCTCTCTCTCTAGATCTTTTACCGTGTGGTCCGAGAGGTCCAGCCGGGTGAGGAACTCTTACTGTTCATGAAGGCTGAGGATTTTTCATGTGAGACCATGGCTCCAGACATACACGGTGAGTTTACACTCGTACACACATAAACACAAACGCAAACTCGCTCGCTTGCTAACTCGCTCATTCTGTTGTCCTGCAGAAGAGCGTCAGTACCGTTGTGAGGACTGTGACCTGAACTTTGAGACTGGTTCGGAGCTGTTGGATCATCAGAAGCATGCGTGCGGTACCCCGCCTTCCTCCGGCTTCAAGCTGTCTAAGCAGGGTCTGCCCAGCCCCGCGGACGATCCTGATCTTGACCCGCTGCACTTACACACTCACCCCCTGAACTTACCCCGCTCCCCACAGGAGTGTAAGGAGTGTGAGCAGGTCTTTCCTGACGCCCAGAGGTTAGAACATTGCTATTTTAATATTTTATTTTTATTTTATTGTAAAACACGGCTGTTTTGCTTTATTTCATTTTAAAACAATTGTAACAATTTTAAAAAGCTATTTTAAAATGCTGCGGTATTATTTCATTTTAAAACACTGCTTTAATGTTTTTTTATTTTATTCATGCTCCTACCAAAACACGCTCAAATCTTTGTTTTTTTCTGTCTGCCTCAGTTTGGACACTCACTCTCTGTCTCACTCCGATGAGAGGGAATATAAATGTGATCAGTGTCCGAAGGCCTTCAACTGGAAATCAAACCTGATTCGCCACCAGATGTCACACGACAGCGGCAAGCATTATGAATGTGAAAACTGCTCAAAGGTAGAGTCCAGACATTAGAAAAAATTTGTGCAAAAACAGGCATCTCTTACTGTAACAGTTATGTTACATCAAACAATTAGGGGAGCAAAGACTTATCATAGAAACTGAAAAATTCTTTGTTGTTGGCTTCAAAGGTTTTATTGCTCCAGTTAGAGCAAATTCATTAGCAGCGTTTGTTCACAATTACATTTTTTGTTTTTTTCCCCCAACTTTTGTACAATTATCTGTTCTGGTACATTTGTACCACTTTGATGTCCAGTCAAAACCACTTGAGATCCACTCCAATATGATTCCTGCTATCTCTAGGCTGTGTATGTAAACTTTGTCCGTATATCTCCCTCTCTTTACCCAGCAGGTGTTCACAGACCCCAGTAACTTGCAGAGGCACATTCGCTCTCAGCACGTGGGGGCGAGAGCTCACGCCTGCCCCGACTGCGGCAAGACCTTCGCCACCTCCTCGGGCCTTAAACAACACAAACACATCCACTCTTCCGTCAAGCCCTTCATATGTAAGTCACTCAGACCCTTCATATGTAAGTCTGCATGCTTTCTACTCTGATCACAACACCGCAGAGCTGGAGAGCTCCAGCATCCTTTTGAAATCATCACCAAATGTAGAATTGTCGATTCTAGATTGGTTGCCTCAACTGGTGTTCAAACACAAGTATACCTTTAATGCACTGTAACTCGATTTGGATCCACCAAATGAATAAACATAAATAGTTTTTTAAAATCTGTTTTTGAAAGACTGGTGGAGCTCTCCAGCTGGCCTGGGTTATCCAGCACTTATGTTCATTTCAAATCGGTCTATAATCCCTATCTTGCACTACCCACGTTTTAGTATTCAGGTAGAAAAAGTACTTTTGTATTGATCTGGAATTTGTTGGATTGGAAAAAGTGGAGGAGAATCAGAAAAGAGTTGTTGTTTTAGAGATTTTTTTATTTGTTGTCATTTTGTTCTAATAAATCATGCACACTAAGAACAGGAAAATGTGTTAAGAAATAAAATAGGGTCATATTTGATTTCATGTTGTCTTTAACATGAGGTACTAAGGAGCAATTAAATATATATATAATAAAATATTATATATAAGTATTATTAATATTAGGGAGTAATTGTTTATTATTATTATTTGAATCTAATTAATTTTAATAATAATTAATATAAATATTTAATTAATATATTAATACTTTATTTTGGTTTAAATGTGTTATTCTGTGTTTATTTGCTAACCTAAACCTAACCTAAAATGGCTTTTTTTGCAGGCTGTTATGTTTGATATGCTGTCTTTATTGACTGTGCATGTTTGTGTTTGTAAGTGTGCTGTCTCTGTCCATGTGTACACTTGGTGCTGTGGTGTGTGATGATTTCCATTAAATCAAATAGTAAATGACAATATTATACAGTACATATCAACATAACCATGGTCTTATAATCTTATCAGTCTTTTGGAGTGCTCACTTTACCCTTCATTTCCTTACAATGCATGTCAATACCTTTGCCCGTCTCGGTTTCAATGCACGACCTTTGACCTCCGACCTCATACGCCAATGACCTCAATTCTTAATCTCATCCTGCATAAAGAGCTCACTTGCCCCTCATAACGATTTAAACATCTAAAATCATACTGCGCCCTCTGAACTTTGCACGATTGAACTTCATGCATTGACCCTCGAAGTGCTGATCCCACACAGCTCGTGTAGACTTTCCCCCCACCGCCACCACATATCAGACAGTAACTAGCTTGCTAACTCTGGCCATTCCAGGAAAATCACTACCACATGCAGGCCGACTCGTACAGAAACTAACACACAGCCATTTACAGCAATCAGCATTTGAACAAGCACAGCTAACAACACTTAATGACTTCGCAACAACACACACACACCGAACTACACCCACACATGCACTTTGAAGCATGCAGAAGCAAATATACGTTCTGTAAACCAAGTGAGTCTCGTTTTATCATTTGTTAACATTAGTGCAGTAATCACATTCAAAGTAAAAGTTTTTGTTTATGTAGTATATGTGTGTGTACTGTTGTATATATAAATACACAACGGTGCATGTATATTTTTAAGAAGATTATATGACCTTTATATATAAAATATATTAAGACCTTTTAAAATTATTTGGATGGGATTGATTGATTGCCATTGTAATTTGACAGCACTAGTTAGCATACATTTTAAGTCAGTACTGATTAAAATATAATTCTGTCAAATTGTATTCAGTTTCATTATTCAAATTAGTCTCAGTAGGTTTTGAAACACAGCCATCCACTCACTCGTGTCTTTGTTTGCATGTATGTGCTCATATACTTCATTCTGGACTTGTTACTAAAACAAATGTTGACAAAAATATTCTTAATTATTCTAAACTTAAAGAGAAAATCTCCCTTTTACACAAACACTTATACACATTCATTTTACTACTGGCTGTTCACCACTGCGGAATGTGTTTATAATATTTCTTTACGGTTTATTAAGACCTGACAAAACACAGCACTCTGAAGTGCCCACAGATCTTCCCTCGCACACGCCCCCAAATTTCACACCTGTTCATCCGAGTGTGTCCAGTTGTTCAGTTATATAAGCAATGTGTGTGTATGTCTGCTGTGTTTTATGAATGCACGGTATCCGAGCAGTATGATGAACAGAAAAACCCACCGCAAACTCTTAAAGTGATAGATTACCAAAAATCCCCATTGCCTAGTTCCAAAACTGAAAGTATTTCAAAAGCAAAAGTAAAATATATCCTGTCTTTAAGTCATACTTCTACCCTAAACTAATATTTACATCCCTTCTCTTGATTAGTCCGTTTGACTCTATAAACACACATCATGGTAGAACATCCTCTAATTCCGCACCTCACACCTCATGCAATCCGACAGGGATTAGTAAAACCACCCGCTAGATTCCATAAATTTTAAAAATGTCACATTTGCAATAGGATCGTCGATTATGAATATAAATTATATAAATGCGAGTGGTTAAAAGGCTCTGTTTCACACTAGAGGTGTTAGACCGGTAATGTATAGGCTGCTTTTATCACTTTCAGAGTGTGCGTTAGGGATTTAACTGTATACACTGCTGTGAGGATGGAATGTGTGTGCAGAGACATTGACAGCAAGAGTTTAGGATTCATCATGAGATTTAAGAATGTTGTTTGACGACTGAATAGTGTGTAATGATGTGAGATGTCTGTGTGTGTGTGTGTGTGTGTGTGTGTGTGTATGATAGACAGAGACGTCGCTTGGTCCATGGGAACGGACCTGCGGGAGAGGATTCATTCAACTCTGTTTCCTTCTCACGCTTAAAATAGAGCCATTGTGATGTCCTTGTCTGTGTGTGTGTGTGTGTGTGTGTGTGTGTGTGTGCACCTGCGTTTGACATTGCATTCTTTTGTCTGCCATCCTTGCTTATCCTGCATTTTTGATTGTTTTGTGAATGAATGTGTGTATGCGTGGCATGGCTAAACTGACCATCCATTTACGCCATTTGTCCATGTCTCACTGTGTCTAGGTGAGGTCTGCCACAAATCTTACACGCAGTTCTCCAATCTGTGCCGCCACAAGCGCATGCACGCGGACTGTCGCACTCAGATCAAGTGTAAAGACTGCGGCCAGATGTTTAGCACCACATCTTCCCTAAACAAGCATCGGCGCTTCTGCGAGGGTAAAAATCATTTTGCTGCTGCCGCGGGAGGGTTGTTTGCCCAGGGCATGGCCCTCCCTGGCACCCCTGGCCTGGACAAATCTGCACTGGCTGGAATGAGCCATGGGAGTCCTGGTTTAGCAGACTATTTTGGGACGAACCGGCACCATGGTGGGCTGACATTCCCAGCAGCCCCTCCAGCCTTCCCATTCAGTTTTCCAGGACTCTTCTCATCAGGACTTTACCACCGCCCCCCTCTAATCCCATCCACGTCACCCATTAACGCCCCTCCAAGTGGTGAACTACGAAAGAGTCCACTGCTGTCTTCACCCATCTCTGGATCACATGAGCTCTTGAAGAGTTTACGCAAGGATTCGTTCAACGGGGAGAGCGAGAGCGTGGAGCATCAAAGGGAAGGACCTGTCTCCAAACCAAGGCAAGGCGGGAAGATAAGCGACCAGTCAGAGAGTAGCGATCTGGACGACGTCAGCACTCCGAGCGGAAGTGAGCTGGAAAGCACTTCAGGTTCAGAGTTGGACAGCGAAGCCGAAAGCGACCGGGAACGGGTGAGAGTGCGGGAGAACGGGAAAGGCCCGAAAAGGAAGTCCAGCGGGTTCAATGATGCCCAAAGCCCGACTCTTGTCAGCTCCAGTAGTAGTAGCAACACCAATAACGGAAAAGACTTCCCTGTGCCGGGGCTCATCCCGCCATCTTTGGACGAGCAAACGGCTGTTTCCGGTGCCGTTAATGACTCGATCAAAGCAATTGCCTCCATTGCTGAGAAATACTTTGGTTCTACTGGACTTGCAGGCTTGCAAGATAAAAAAGTTGGGGCATTGCCGTACCCCTCAATGTTCCCTCTATCTTTCTTTCCTGCCTTCTCTCCATCAGTCTATCCTTTCCCAGAAAGGGAGCAACTTAGACCTCCAGGCCACAAAAGGGAGCCGGAAAGCCCTCCAGTTGAGGGTAAAAAACTTCAGGGCAGAAATGCTGAATCACCTTTTGACCTCACCACCAAACGGAAGGAAGAACGTCTTGCTGCTACTTGCGCTCCTTTGAAACCAGAAGCCTCACATGTACAATCATCCAACCAGGATCAACCGCTGGACCTGAGTCTCGGTGGACGAAATCGAGGAAAGAGGGTAAGAGGGGACGAGTTAAAAAAGAACCCAGTCTTTGGAGAGGAGAGGGTGGAACCAGAGCCACCCAAAGCCGACCCATCCCTCCAACACGCAAGACCTACGCCTTTCTTCATGGATCCCATTTACAGGTACTGTCAATCACATGTCCTTTCTACTCTCTTAGCTTAATAGAATAGACTTAGTTTGGTTCAACCTACTATGAGAACTGATAGAAGTTTAACATCAGCAGGGTTGAGAAGAGAAAGATGAACGATCCTTTCGAGGTCCTCAAGGACAAGTATATGCGGCCAGCTCCTGGATTTCTCTTCCACCCACAGGTGAGATTCGTCAGAATATTTTCCCATTGCTAACCCCATTTAATTTTATCACCTCGTCCCTACAGTCCTGCACAAATCATTAGCCTACTTTGAAATCCCTCTCTCTGTGCTTCTGGAGTCAGTGTTCATGCAAGCTGTTCCATACTCAAAAGCAAATAAAAAGTAGTGCATGACCAATTTAAAAGTTTGTAGTTCCCACCATTGGTACAAAAAGGTGGTGTGCCAAAATGTCACACATCTGCTTTACTCAAACAATAACGTGATTATTTTTCCAATAAACTGATTTTTTTTAGTTCCACTAGTGGTGCAGAAATTCAAAATCCAAATTCAAAGCCATTTTAAATGCTGACATAACATAACTTGTCCCATTGAATGCAATTTCTACTATTGACAAAATAACTCTTTGTGATGCTAGTATTGACGTAATAGCTACAGTATGTTGGTAGTAGCTTTACGGGGCCCCCGTGTTTTAGCATTAGCATAGCGACTCCCATGTGGTTTTTTACTGAGTAATCAAGTCCAGATGTAAGATTCAGACAGGGTGGGAGTTTTGTGACATGTCTCTGTGTGGGTGTCTTTGATTATGATGTCACAATATGATATCCAGTTAAACTGCCAGACACTGACCCATATCCCTAGATGGTGACTTTGTAACAGTGTGTGTGTGTGTGTGTGTGTGTGTGTTTATTGCAAATGTATGCTATTTATGTGATTTGTGCATCTGGAATGAGTGATTTTGTGTGTGGAGTGTGTGGTTTTGTGCCTAAGTGTCTCATTAGTGTGTATTAAGTAACCTGTCTGCTTTATGTCATTGTGTGTTCGCTATCAGTGTTCTGTAAAAATAATACATAGTTCTCATATAAACCCACTCACACACACACACACACGTCTGGTACACATACAGACCCAGAAACACACTCATAGACTCTCACTGGTGCAGTGTTTTATTGGCTGTTACAGGACAGTGTTTTACGGGCTGTTTCATTGGCCTGATTTATTCCCCGGGTATGCTTTGTGTCTGCACAAGATAATATCCACATGTCCCTGACGCACTGCCTAACGAGGTGACCTATCAGCATCCACTTTGTTGCCCTATGCTCACTGGACTCTCTAATCAGCACCAGGGATGCTATTGACAGCACAAATGTATTATGGGAAATGCCGTTTTAAATCTCCTCTATAAGTGCAATGTTAAGCAGTAGAAAAAAATTCAAACATCGGGAAATCAAGTGAATTGTGGAGGGGAGGTTATTTTACTTAGTTATATTTATTATACTCACATTTTATTATATTAAATATTTGTTTTTATTTTATTAAATAATAATATATTTATAATGATCACATTTTTCTTCCATTACCTCAGAAAAAACTGTAGTAGCAAAAATGAGATAAATACTGCATGAAATAAAATAAATTCAGTCAATCGAGTGTGGGACGTTAACTTTACTAAACATCACATTGCATTATCACACATGATCAGTCTGATTCTTGATTTTGATTTGCTGTTTCCCTTCTGTCCTGCCCCCAGTTTCGCATGCCTGATCAAAGAACCTGGGTAAGTTACTCCAAACCGAGTTATTCATGTGTTTTCACCACACACACACACACACACATGCTTAATACTTTCATGCTAATGACACAAACACCCCTAACTTTTGCAGTACACCATGTACCCACAATGCAGTGCACTATTAGCATAACATGCAAGATGTAATGCATGGCACAAACAAACAAATGCATGGACCAAATCGCGCCTAAAACAGCTAAATGGTCCAAAGTCATTTCCATTCTGATAAGTTCCATGTTTTAGTCAGTGAACACCTGCCTTATTTATACTTCTTGCGTGATCTGTTCAATGCATGATGACTGATTGATTCATTTTTATGTATTTTAGTATAATAGAGTAAATTAGATTTTCTGAATAATATAAAAACACACAGCTAACTTTCAAATTAAACGCTCTCTGGTTATACATTGAAGAAATGTCTTCTTGTCTTCCCGTGTCATTTGGTGCATGCATGTCTCCACTCGTGTGTGCCAGTGTGTGTGTTAACCAGACAGAACAGTTGTTATTTCTGATGGCTACCCCTGATAATGCAGTCAGTGTGAGTGAATGTGATTATTTATACAGAGAGAGTAACAGACCACGGCTCTGATTTGGGGTGGCGACACTCCCGTACGGCATCGCATCACTGGAGGGGTAACAGTCTCTCTGGGACCTGCACTGAGTGTGTGTGTGTGTGATAGCACAAGGGGGGTTTCCAAACCCAAGACATCTGGTACCCTGATAAGATCAACAATTGAAAAAGCTCTTGCTAATGAAGGCTCTTTCAGGCACACACTACTGAGAACGGGCAACTCAACAGCTGCCCTACCACAGAGAGGGTGAAGGCTACTTAGCGATCCAGGAAGTCCAATCGCTGCCGATCGCAGATTTCTTTGGACTTAGTTGTTACAGCAATCATAGAGATACCAATCTATGGTAATATGTTTAGACTTCAAGTACCAATCAAACTGGCTATAAAATATGCAAGAGTGTGTGTGTGTGTGTATTTTTGACCTGGACATACTTTGTGGACAAAACCTCTGGCCCGGAGGAACGTTTTATTGCGCTGTTATAGCTCGGAAGACTTAATGAGTTATGTTTCATGTAACTTTGTTTCTCCTAAAATTCCCTGGGAGGAATAAAAATAGACACAAATGAGCCAATTGCTGACATGCAGTAAGATCACAGAGCTATAAAACTAATTTTGATAGCATAGTACAAATCATTTGGTCTTGGACGTATGTGATGAGAAGAATTTGAGCTCATTAAAACTGACTTTTAATTGCACGCTTTGCTATTTTGGCAAATCTGAGGACAGTTTGAGATATTGCAGTAGCATTGATTTAACTGGTGCATTTAGCTCTGGAGCTAGAAGAAACGTGAGCAAAAGTCTCCATTCGCTTCTGCATTTAGTTGTGCAGAAGAAACAGTAGAGAAATTGATGAGATATTTCCATGTTGACAACTCATAACGACTGCATGCATAGAGAGAGTATTTTGTTTTCTCATTTAGAGATTACTAGATATATATGTCCGCTCAAGTCTTACAAGTGCTGTGGTTTAGTGGTCTGGCAGATAAGTGAAATATGGCTGTTTTGAGTTGTTGGAAATGCTAATAGACTGTCAGCGTAGCATTAGTAGAGACAGCACATCATCTAGATATATGACAGCAGTTGATTAGAATCACTTCTATCTCTGTCCATCTCTCTCTCCTTTCCTCTGTCTGTGATTTATGGAGACCGGGGGAGAGAGTTGGGGTATCCCCAATCAAACGTCCTCCCAGAGGATGTGAGCCTGACGTTCCAATGGAGAACTTTAACTCCCAGCTGTCATTCCTCATCAAATGTCTGAATTATCTTGTGTCGATCTTTCTGTCTCTCTTTCGGTGCCCCTTTCTCTCTCCTCTCCTTTCACATGATACTTGTAAATGTAAAGATTTTACCCCTTCTTTCTTTGAAAAAAAAAAAACATAATATCTGCGGAATAAAGTCAAAGATCTTGCTATAAACTCATCCACATCCACAATTTTCATTCAGTTTACTTGTATGTCAACATCCATTTGTGAATATTTTGTTCTTAACCACAACTGATTACATGGACCAGGAGGAACCTATTTGAGTTTATTTTGATATCGTTGATTTTCAGTCCTCAAAATTAGTAAAATGCCATTGTTGTGTAAACTAAGAGGCAAAATGCATAAAAAGTTTTCATTTTTGCCTTGTTGTGTAAAAAGCCCCTGAGTTCCCATTGACTTTTTATCACTGTCTTTGTTTCTTAAAAGTTCTCTAATATCTTCTTTAGAAGGAAACAGGCATTTCTTTGTGTGTTTATGTATGCATGTCCGTGTGTGTGTGTGTGTGTGTATCGTGTATGTCCTTCACCGTGAATCAGGACCGATTTGTCACCAAAACCCGAAATAAGAAAAAGGGAAAATTCAATACACACATGAAATAATGCAAATCCACTCTGCTTTCTAAAAGGCCTCAGTGTTGCGCTGCGATTGATAGGCCCGCTCGCCTACAGGGACCCTCGGCCCTCCCTCCCCCAGCTCCGACCCCTCCCTCTCCTTCCTATGATATCATTATTACTGCTGTCTCAGCCTTGATCAGTAATGTCAACATCTTTCATATTGACGAATGTGCTGTCTGCTCATATTGTGCACTGAATGCTTTATGGCCAACATAGGACATGAATCACTCCTGCTCTTCAGCACGCCTCACACACACGCATACATACACACACACACACACATTCGAGCCTTATGTTGTTCTCACTCTCTGGCTGACACACACATGTAGCTTTATCCCCTTTGAGAGTGTGTCCATTTCTGATGAAAGCAACTGTTAGGCTTAATTAGTAAATTGGCAGCGGTTCTTATCCGCATGAATCTCTGTGTGTGTGTGCACATGTGTGGTCCATCTTGTAACGTGCATTGTTAGTTGAGTTTGTGCGCCAAAATTGGACATTACAGATCAGCTAAAGCATTTCACACTGTTATCCGAGAGTGAAAGTTCACGCTCGGCGGTTTGCCCCGCACATCTGTGGTAGAATGCAACTCCACGTCAATAAATGCGAGTAACACAGTGGGGATGTGTGTCCTTAAAGACCTCACAGCGAGGTAATAAAACTTTTCTCTATCTCTCGCAGATGTCGGCGATTGAAAACATGGCCGAAAAGCTGGAATCCTTCGGCTCTTTGAAGCCAGACGGTGGTGACATCATGCGTTCCGTTCCTTCCATGTTCGACTTCCGGGCTCCGCCCACCACCCTTCCTGAAACACTGTTACGCAAAGGCAAAGAGCGCTACACCTGCAGGTAACAATGCTGATGAACACTTAAAAATACTTGGATTATCTACTTTTAAAATGCTATGAATGAAACAATAATCACATAAGTGTAGAGTAATTTTAAAAAAAATGTGTAGCATCAAGTCTAAAAGCAATAAATGTGATTCTGGACCACAAGGATAGGACAATATTTGGCCGAGATCATTTGAAAATCTGGAATCTGAGGGTGCAGAAAAATACAATTTCAAATTTATCTTTAAAACTTTATGTAGTATTGGCACAATATCATTATTTAATCTTATAAATATTACAGTTATTGGTAATAACGGTATATTGTGAAACAACAACATCTACTAAAGTATAATACATAATATTCATAAAATTTTTTTTTGTTTGTTTGTTGTTGTTTCATTAATAAGACGTTTAATGAGCGATGACAGCACTGAACATGGAATGCAGGGTGTTTTTTGGGAAGTGTGTGCATTGCTGAGTATTGTTCCTGGAGATCTGTTTCCTTCCCCTATAGATACTGTGGCAAGATATTCCCACGCTCAGCCAACCTTACAAGACATCTACGGACACACACAGGAGAGCAGCCTTACAGGTGACACTCTCTCACACACACACACACACACACACACACACACACACTATGATGTAATCAGTTATTCACATACTCAGCAAATAGCATAGTTGCATTGTATCAGTAGAATTACATACTAACACACACCACTGACAGAAGAATTCTTACCGTGATTATCATTATTAATAAAAGTACTTTTTGAACATCAATTAGTGTATTTGAACTGACACCTGTCCATAATGTTTCCATAAATTATATATAAATATATATATATATATAGGGTCAAAAACATTAAAACAATAAGTCTTTTAAATAATGCTTTAAATTAATTTTCCTAATTTTGCCACTATCTTAGGTAACTATCTTAAGATTTTTTACTCATTTAAAACAATAAAATTTAATTCTTTTATATATTTTATTATTTTTAAGTGAGAATAAGCATGTAGTTTTTACAACAACAAAATTTTTTTTTTTTACAAAAATATTTTGTTACACCGATTGACAATGTTTCAACCAAATAACATTATTTCAACCAATTTCTGACATTTTATACTCCAAAAACATATATAAAATCTTAAAAGTAGTCATATTACTTGTATTTAATGTGCTATCTATGGACATAACATATATATATATATATATATACACTCACACGTGCATATAATAAAATATATTTTATATTATACCGTTATTGTCACTGGGTAAGAGTGAAGTAAAGTCCAAGAGAGAAAAGGACAGACAGACAAGGGAGACCGAAGGAAGTGTATGAATAATGGAGGTGATGAGTGCCGTACAGCTGCAGGCCAGCAAAGGCAGCTGGGTAATTAGGCCCGTGTTTGGGGCTCAGACTTTTTCAGGGAGTTTTAAAATACTGCAGAGAAACAGGCGTGCGCACACACTGCGTTTGTGGTCCGTCTGACCACAGGGGAGGTTTGTACAGCCCTGTGTTACTTTCCAGATAGCCTCAATCTCCTCATGCTGGCAGTGCTTTAAACAAGCCGGTGATCAGCCTTTAACTGCAATTTAATTTCAGTTTTTTCTGTTGCATTCGGAGGGGGGCGAGACGGAGAGAGATAACAGGTTCCTGGGAGACGCAGTTTAGCACACAACTCTACGGTGAAGGGGAAGATATGATCACGTAATCATACGGATAATTCTGCGTGAAGAGACTTGGCGCATGCAGAGGTTTTCAGAGCAGAGGGAGGATGTGGACCAGAGAGTTTGAGTGTTACCGAGTTGGCCAAAGATTAGAGACAAAGAGTTCATGACCACTCAATCATGTGTTTAGGAGCCTGCGTGTGTGCGAGACGGATAACACGAGAGAGTTTGATTTCTCGTGTCTGTATATTGTAAATACTGTATGGTCTAATTATGTTCGTATGTGTCTGTGTGTCCGCAGATGTAAGTACTGCGATCGTTCGTTCAGTATTTCATCGAATCTTCAGCGTCACATCCGTAACATCCATAACAAAGAGAAACCCTTCAAATGCCATCTTTGTGACCGATGCTTCGGGCAGCAAACCAACCTGGACCGGCACCTCAAAAAACATGAGAACGGTAATTTATCAGGTATACACGTATAAACACATAAAAAATATATAATGCATTAAACAAACACCCATTTCAATATTTAACATTTGTGAAAAACCTCAATGTTAGTTATTTAATATTTAGATTAATACCAATATGTGGTGTGTTTTTTTTACGCGTAGGCACGGCAATGTCATCGCCCCGTTCAGAGCTGGACAGTGGCAGTGCCATCTTGGAGGACAAGGAGGACTCGTATTTTAATGAAATACGAAACTTCATCAGTAACACAGCACGGAACGCCACTTCTCCATCACACTCCGAGGAAGGGTAAACACCGTCTTCTTCCTCATCTACACTAATAAAGACACAGTTCATGCACAAAATCCTACTTTTTTGAGGGATTAAACAGTTCACTCATCATCAGAGCCTTGGTATAGTGGTTTACACATACTGTGTGTTCAAACATTGAGTTTATACAAACAGGTTCAAATCAATCTTCACATGGGTTCTCAGTCCATCTCATAATATTCTGTCCTTCTGTCAAATTATAATGTTTAATTGAACTATTCATGTATCAATTTTAATATATAATTTAATAGATAATGATGTTATATATATTAATAATTTTTATAAAATAATTAATATTTCTATGTAAATAATGAAAATATAATACAATATACAACATAATTTGACAGAAGCCCAGAAAACTTTGTATATATATATATATATATATATATATTAGTGCTGTCAAATGATTAATCATGATTAATTGCCTCCAAAATAAGTTTTAGTTTACATATTATATGTGTGTACTGTGTGTATGTTTATTATATATACTATAAATACACACACATAGTATATTTTTATAACTT
>JAUCNO010000191.1:5098380-5112218 GCA_032353835.1 Enteromius viviparus
AATATATTTAATATAGAAACATACCATATTTTTCTATATATAAATGCATGTGTTTATTTATACATAATTAATGTACACATTACACATACATTTCGGATGCAGTTAGACCTTTTGGATGCTATTATTCACAATTAATTGTTTGACAGCATTAATTAATATATATATTTATATATCGCATCTGTGTGTATAATATATATATATATATATTTAAAACAATACAATTAAATTACTAAAACCACATTTATTTATTTATTTATTTTGACGTCTGTCTGTCTAATAATCAATGTATGTCTAAAGTGCACAGATTGAGCTTCTATGTAAAATTTTAGATATTGATATTACTCCCAGTCATGTGTGGGCTCACTCGCACACGCAAACTCTCACGCAAACGGAGTGTCCATTAGGCTGTCAGTCATCAATTGGCGCTAGTTGCCTCAGGCAGATTGGAGGTTATTATACACAAACATTACTGAATACAACACTTCTCATGCCTTATTCATTAACCCTCACCTCTGAGTGAATAGCATCACATGAAAGGAGCGGAGGGTATCTTAGCACATGTGAACGTATCTGTGTGCGTACATATATTCTGTAGGGTTGTTAATCATTAGCCTGTCGCCTGCGGTTTTTAAGAGCAAAGATTAGGGCAGGTCTCCAGCAGGACGTGATTACTGATTGGCCGATTGCAAACGCGTGCAGAGCAGTGTTGACTTTTGGCTGCGTGCGCGTACATGAATTTTGCCATCTGCATATGATAATTATCGCTGATCATTTCCCAGCAGTGATCATCAGGTTGGATGACGGTTTAAATGTTTGACCTGGTCATCCATGTGTTTTTGTGTGTGTGTGACAGATAAAGATCTCACATGCTTTTGTTTTTTGATTTCTTCATTAAAAAGATCCTAGAGTCATTTCGACATTGGCTGTGCGCGCGTACCACATCTGGTCCCAACATGTGTTTGTGAACAGGAAGTAGGTGTGGGAGAGGAGGTCAGAGGTCGCTGAATGTTTCCTGTCAGAGTGACTGCTCCTGATAGATACTTTATCCTCCACAAATTACCACAGCTCTCTCTAATTAGCCGATCTGTTTTAATCATCACGCCATCGCTGCTTCTTTCATTCTGTGATGGTATTAGCGGGGTGCGGAGTGATGAGAGAAGGTGATTTCGGGGATTATCAGAGATGTGAAAAGGGCTTTATACAGTTAACCCTGCGACTTTACACTAATCTGAGGGAAGAACGGAGATGTAAATGTAACTGAAATAGACGGAGGTGAGAGATGAAACCTAAAGGAAACATGTTATTGTTCAAAGATATATTGGAGGAGCTATGTTTCACTTAAGTTCCAGATTTCTAATGAAGATTGTTGATAGACAGTAAGAACATGGATAGATGGATGAATGGATGCTTGGATACATGGACAGATATATGAAGAGTTCATTTGCAAAATCAGATAACAATTCTTAAAATCATGCTTTTTCATTGTGCATTCCAATCAATCTCAAACAAACTGGAGTTGGGTTATTTTCAATAGGTTAGAAAATAATTTAAAAAACCAATAAAACACAATAAAAACATGATTTTTGAAAATGTAAGCAAATTTTTTTTTTTCCAAATACTTCAATTGAGGTTTATTTAAACTCTTCGTATGCAGTGTTGGGAAGGGTATAACGAGTTTCATAGTTTAATAACTACAGTATGATGCTCTTTTAAAATCACATTTTTGCGTAGCTATGACAGGAAACACTGGCATCTAACAATATCTAACCATTTCAATTACAAAACATACACAAACTCAAATAGGAAATATAACAGTTATCAAATAAGCCCTATTCTGTGTCCTAAACTCCTGAAACATTGGTTTTACAGCAGTCAGTGCCATTTTGGAAAGAAATCAATCAATGTGTGTAAAACAATATTCAAATGTAACCCCCCTTTTGTAAGTGTTATCATTTTCAGAAGTAACAGTAATTTACTTACTCATTTTATTCTCAGTAACTGTAACAGATTACATTTATTTGGTAGCTCTTTATTTTAAGACGTCTTTGTTACACGTTGCACATTATATGTACTTACTATAATAATAACAACAAATTATGCATAATTACATGCAAACAAGCCTAAGCCAAACTCTAACTCTAATCCTAACCCTTACCAGTAAGTGCATCTAGTTAATTGATATTACTCTGTATATTACACAGTAACAAGGACATCTTAAAATAAAGTGTAAATCTTTTTTTTTAATTACATAATTGTGTTACATGTAGCTAGTTACTCACCAACACTGGATGGATGGGTTATATACAGATAGATAGATAGATAGATAGATAGACAGATAGACAGACAGACAGACAGACAGACAGACAGACAGACAGACAGACAGACAGACTGATATAACCTCAGGTGAAAAGTTGCTATTTTAAGTTGAGGAAATAGTAGAATCAGGACAAAACGAGTGAATCAGCCTTAATATGGCTGCTTTGGCTGGCGTATATTTGTGTGTGTGTGTGTGTGTGTGTGTGTGTGTGTGAGTTTGGATAGCTGGCCTCTGTCTCTGTGGGGAAATGGCTGCTTTGGCAGCTCCTTCTCTCCACTCACCAAATGGGCTGTCAGCTAAATATTTGGCCTATTAGATGAATTGGAGATAAAGAAGAAAATAAACTAGGGAAAGAGGAGATGTGAGCTGTTTGAGTGAGAGAGAGAGAGCTGAAAATAAGTGAGAGGAAGTGTAGAGGCCTGCTGTCTAAGTGCTCTGCCGATGAGAGGCTCGTTTCTGCCAACCAGGGGCCCTCGTAACTGATGACAAACAGTCTCTTTCTCCAACACACTCACCTTCTTTCTCTGAGCATTTCCTCTCATTTAGAAAGCGTGGGCATGTGGTTCTGCTTTTTAAAGTGGTTTATTTTTTTTCCCGAGGCAAACAGGACTTTGTTTCAGCGCTAAATGATTTTCTTTCTGTAATCAAGGATCGGCGTATCAGTCAAAAATTCGTGCCTGCGTAATGTCATCACAAATGATTCTCTCTGTTCTCTGTAGGCTGAACGGCAGTCATTTTGATGGCGACAAAGCCCTGCCTGGTCAGGGGTCACGTGACCTGGACGAAGAAGAAGGGGAGGAGCTCGGAGCAGAGGAAGAGGAGGCGGAGCATAGCGACAGTGCCAGGAAACCCAGCGAGGACGGAGTGCCCAGCAGTCTGGATCATGACATAAACGATGACATCGATTTCGAGGGACCAGATGATCTGGAGATGAATAGCAAATCCTCGCCACAGAGGTATGCGGATTAAAAACGTGTATTTTTGTGGCTGTGAAATAATCGTCTAAAAATAATCTCTTCATGGTTTGCAGGTTCAATGAGGATGAGGACGATGAAGATCACAGCCGTTTCTCCACGCTGGATCACATCCGTCACTTTAGTATGGAGGATGGAGACCTCAGCGACGGTGATGTCACCAGCTTTGGCCCCACCCACCTGCAAGAGGGCATCAAGCAGCCTCTTTACAGGAAATCTAAATCACAGGTATAACCTTATAGAGCACAAAATTAAAACTATCATTCAAAACTAATATACAATCACATACATTCAGAAAAATATAATTATTTTTTTCATATTATTATTTTTTTATTACTTTTTTAAAATCGAATGCTTTATTTCAGTGTTGTTAATATTAATAAACACAACATCAATAATTAGAAGCAGTAGTAGCAAAGTATTTTCAATAATAACGGTTATCGCAATGTCTATAATAGTTGGTGTTAATTGGCATTATTTAATCATTTGATTAATTGTATTATATATTTATGATAATATTATTAATGAAAAATATTTGTAAAAATATAAAAAGTCAAATTATAGCTAAAAAGAAATTTAAATACCTTATTTAATTAGTGTTTTTTGTGTGTTTTTAATATCAATTAATAATAATAAATTAACAATACTTGATAATTTAAATATTAATAATAATAAATAATAAGTACCAGATTTGCCATTAATATAATAAAACTTCAAATTAATTACTTTAGAATTATTAACATTTTATTTTATTATTATTATTAAAGTGTTTTATTATTATTGCTATTTTTAGTAAATCAATTATTCTTATTAATAATAATGAACCATAACAAGTAACACATTTTCCATTAATGTAATTTGTGTACTAAAAATAGCATTATTGTTTTAATAATTAAAATTAATACCAATAATAATAACATTATAAATATTATTATTAAATATGGTGAATGTATAAATATATTTGTTTATCAAAAACGTATATGTAGTTGGTGTATTTGTAACTGTTTACTGTTTGTTTAGGCCTATGCTATGATGCTGTCTCTAGCCGATAAGGATCCACTCCATTCATCTACCCATAATGCCCCGATGTGGCACAGCTTGGCCCGTGCTGCAGAACCCAGCGCCATTCAGTCTCTCAGTCACGTATGACACGCTCATGTACCATGTGACCTAACTTAACATTGTGTTAGACTACCGCCAGAGTCCCTGGTCCACACTCACACCCGCACAAGTGCCCAAATCCTCATTCACTTCCAGCACACACACCCAGATCTGTGCATAGCAGCTCGCTGTCCCACATACATCAACAAATGATTGACTGACTGTTGGATTGACGTATTGATTAGTAGGAATGACAGTAGTGTCCGTAATTTTGATGGTGATGATGAAGACGATGATGACAATAGTAGTAAGACGTAATAATAATTGTATTTATTCTATCACGTTCCAATGTTTTGCACAGCAGTGGCAGCTGGTGAACAATTTTTGAGACTGCTAATGAAACGTCAGTGTCATGTTTGTGAGTTTTGTCCGCTAAAACCGTTCCTAAGAGTAACAAATGAGAGTCTTCCACAAGACAAATGTGATCGCAGACTATTCAGAATCGCAGAATTACCGCCATCACACACGCAAACACAGACACGCAAAACAACTTTTTGGTCTTGTACAGAAACGTGCAAGTTTACAAACGTATGCGAGGGGTCGTGGGGTTAGTGTTTCTCTTTTCAGATATTCTCCGATAGTTTGTGAATTCCAAAACGTAAACAGATACACATAAAAGGTGTGACCTTTAGACCTCTCACTGACGCTGCTTGTATAAAAAAAAATAAAAAAGTAAAAATAGGTGTAAGGAGCGAGACAGTGACTGTTTTCAAGTTCTGTCCAATTAAAGCACTGCATTACCTTCAACCCACTTTCCCGCCAGTTTGTGCGAAAACATGCTCTTTTTAGTTAGTTTCTTTTTTTACGTTGGAAGAGTGGTTGTAAAAAATACTAGAATTTTTTTTTATTATTATTGAAAACTAGTTTAAGAATTAAATCTGTAGAACTTACATAAAGGGCATTTTATCATTTCCACGGTAACCTTTTCCATTAGTTGGCGAACGATACCACTAAATAGCCTGAATGCTAGTTTTTAGCTACACCATCCTCGTGTGTCTTTCATTTATAGACAATCATGGGTTCCTTGTGTTTATTTTTTATTTTTTCCTTCCCTTGTTGTTTGTTGCTTTGTTGTTTTGTCTCTCTTTTATTTTCTTGGTTGATGTCGTCAATGTTATTGCTGTGTATCTTGAAAGTTGTATTTATTTCTCTGCAAACTGTAGTTTGTTTACTGAATAGCACTGCTCTCAAGGGCCCCCTTGTGTTGAAATGAAGAATTTCTCACTGAAAATTTTGGGGGAAGAGACTTTACTGGGGTTTGTAGAAACGTCTGAATGCCAGATAGTATTAAACGTACCATCACAGCTTATACTTCTAATAAAACTGGTAAATGATATAGATATTACTTAGGTTTTTTTGTATGACAATTTATTGATTCAACTGTAAAATATAAAAAAAAGAGAAAATAGAGAAAAAAAAAGGAAAGAAGAATAAAAACAGCTGATATTATTTCTTCATAAACGCATGATTGGTCCAAGCTGTACCTGACATTTTCTATGGTTGTCTGCAAGCTTGTGTGACGTTTGGGTCCATGTTGATTTCTTGTGCCAAACTTAGGAGAAATGCCAGATTTTCTTTATCCTCACAAGGTGAAGGACCAGATCTTTCCTATTTCACTTTGTTTGTTTTTTTGTCGATGTTTATAATCCCATTTTTAAAAGTAATCAGTGAGTTGAGGTACTTCTGTTTTAATGCTTTCTACAATGTAACTGTATTGCATTATAATTCAATACTGTGGGAGGAGTTACTGAGAAATAAATAAAAAAAAACTCCTATGTGGGCGGACTGTGCACTCTCACACCGGCTCTGTCTCTGTTTGTCTCTTTATCTCTGTTTAAGGTGCGTCTAACAAAAGAATTTAAGGTCATATTTAATTCCCAAAAGTAAACAAATATATTTACAGTGTATATAAATTGTATTTTGCATTAAACCAGTATAAAGTATTGGCATTAAAAAGAAACAAATTTAAAGTGGATCCAAGTGGATGCGTTGCATTAAAGTTGCATTTTGGTTTTAGGTCAAATGCTGACTAGGATATATATTTATATGATTTTTTTTTTGAGATGATTAAAATAATATATTTTACAAATGTATTTATTATGCTAAATTTAATTTATGATTTATAAATGATTGACAATGTATGACTATAAATATTATAATTAATTCTTATGAAAAATGTCTCAGATTCCCCTTATTATAATTGTAATTGTGCCAGGTTTTTTTTTTTTTTGCTACATTAAAATCATAAAATAAATTTATTTTTTGCAATAAATACTATCAATTTAAAAAAAAAAAAAAATATATAAATATATATATATATATATATATATATATGTACTTTTTTGCAATACGTTAGGATACCAAATAATTGTAATACAAAATAATTTAAAAAATCTAAACTCTGATTTTTTTTTCTTGATTTTAATGTATATTGTGCTCTTCCCTTATTTTCCTGTCTCTGAATCAGGAAGATGTTCTCACACAGACACACACGTTTCTGAAAGAAAGACAGAATAAAACTCTTTTGATAGCTGCTCTCTCACACACCCACTCGTATTATTTCACACCGAGGCACATAAAAATCTGGTTCACACACACTGCCAGACGGACACAGCGCGAGTCTGATCCCCGGTCATCGCTCTCACACAGATCCACTGTCCCACAGCCAGAGAGAGTCTGCGAGAGAGAGAGAGAAAAGCGGCTGAAAGGCAGAGGAGGGAGGCAAGAATGCACGCTGCACTCGTTTGTTTGAGGGAAATGATGGATGAGGTGGAGAGATGTGATGACCTGGCTCATCGCTCAAACTCTCAATGAGAAACAACATTCGACTGACGTCTCTTTCTCATTGTTTAAACGGGATCCAACTTCTCCTGCCAACCCGGTCAGAATCCCTCGTTCTCACCCTCATAACTCTCCCTCCTTCTTTCCTAATCATATTCCCCATTGTCTTTCTTTTTTTCTAGAGGGATGCCATTTTTATCACTCTCTCTTCCAGTCCATCTATTCGTCTCCTCCTGTCCTTTCCTCACTCTCTTATTCTCTCTGGTTTGCAGTGGGTGGATGCCGTTGAGGACAGAGGGGTGATGACTGCTTGTCTGAGACCGAGGCTTTGTGTGTGATGAGAGGCAGGGTGGGATTTGCTTGGGAAAATTAGTTAAGACCCTCTTTGTGTTTCCTGCCATTTTCACTCAACATAAACTGGATTTTGTTGTCCCTGTCCGCATTACGAGGGTTAGACGACACTGCCGCGCAAAGACAAAACACAGTCACTACAACCCAAACAAATCAAACTTCTGTCATCATTTACTCACCATTGTATTGTAACAAACCTCTATGGTTTTCTTTCGACCGCACAACACAAAAGCTGATGTTCAGAAGGTCCAGTGTTGTTTTGAACTCCACTGACTTTCATTTGTATTAACTTCTTGAAAACATCTTCTATGTTCTGGAGAAAAAAGAAAGTCATACAGGTTTGAAACGACATGATAAATTATATATATTGTCATGTAGGCCTATTTTAATTCTGTATATAAATGATATTATTCTTCATGTGAACTATACCTTAAACGCTTGTTTGTACAGAGCCTCTAAAAGGCCATGATAATGGATGCTTTAAAAAAATTCAATGGGAGGAGCATTATATTTCAGCGGTTTTTCTATCTCCTAAACACTTTTAAGTAAACTCACAAAATTGCCATAAAAAATATATATGAGGTGGCAATAGCTGTGAATAACTGCAAAATATTTAAATATTATTTTTTCCCCCATCTAATTTTTTATAATCGCAATGTCTTATTATGGGCTCTGTGGCTTCATAACGATCCAAAAAATATTTTTAGGTTGATTTGTTGGGACGGTGTGATCTATAAAGGAGTCAAATCAATAAAAAAAATTTTGGAAATATTCTAAAACAGTGGGATGTGACCTTTTGCACTATTTAACTGTTGTTAAGTAGCGGTTGTACAGTAAAGTGTCGCACAGACCAAAGTTGTCCCTTATTTAAGCGGAAACTGAAATGTAAGGTACACAGTAAAAGCGGTGTCACACTCACTGATAATTGATGGCCCGCTTTTGGTCAGCACAAGCCATCAGTCTCTGAGCTCAGCGGGGCGTCTGGCTTTGATGAGGTCATCATGGGTCAGCCAGCTCTGATGAGGTCACAGCAGGTCGTCCCACTTTGATGAGGTCGGCTGGATAGGGGTTTGTGGGTGCTGTAGTAGGGTGAAGGTGATAATGGGTCTACAGAGGAGGAAAAGAGGCCAACATGGACCATTACTGACCAGCTGTTTGCCGTGTAAGTCTGTTGTGCGCCTGAAAGATCACAGGCCGGGGCTTGTACGTCTCCCTCTACAGGGCAACATCTCGACCCTCGCATACTGTCAATATGAGGTGTGTGTGAGAGAGAGAGCCCCTCCTGCTCACACAGTCACATTCGTCCTTCTCAAGGGAGGGGTTGTGTTTGACGGTGGAATATCCCATCGCTCTCATCACAGTGTATGGATCTGTTTAATGAACTAATGAGTCTTTTGGCATGGGTACAAAACAGCCACACACAAGACATCCCACTCTCATATGTGTGTTCAAACACGGGCCCTTCTCTTTCATGTCGACTGAAACATGCCCGTACCCTGGCCCACCACCCCACAGTGGCACCACAGCCCTGGTCGGGACATCTATCACGGCCCCTGAGTGCAGGGTGTGACACTGCTGGCACTCTTTGCCTGATTAACTTGGCACCGTCACTTGCCCCCTTGCCAGATGAAACAGCACCCGCTGTGTTTAATGGTTGGTACAGAAGGCACTGCAGCCCTTTCATACATGATGGGCATAGAGAGCCATCTTTAAAGTGATTTCTACTACAACAAGCCATGATTAACTGGTTGTTTCACCACAGCTTATTCTTAAAGGCTGTTTACACCAAGGATGACAGCTAGAACATTAACTATTTGAGTGCAATTATTCTAGAACAGCGAAGTCCACACCACAGCTATAACTATAACATCACAGAAAAACAACACTTTTCACAACCATTTTTTTTTTACAAGTGACCTTAAAGAACTGGAGCTTTATCAATTGGAGGCAAATGCCATGATAAAACACCAATGTTAAATAATTCCATTAATTTACCTGATTCATAATGCTTTTCAGTCATGAAGCCAGTTCATAATTCAAAGGAAGGCTTTTTAAGGGTACGTTAACATGACAACAATGCATAGGAAAACTGAAGAAGTTTTCCATGCCATGCCAGAAAACACACTTGCCTAAAGACTAAACTTGTAATTCGCATGATTTCACAAATTTGCGTATTTATTCACTTCATTTATTTCTGGTTGTGGCTTGAAGGGATACAGCCCAACCCTAAACATAACCTTACAATAATGCAAATGCAGTAATTATTTGTTGTTCAGCATGACAAAAATTACACAATATTTATGTGTGCATGTCAGTAGGACATGTATCCCTTCCCTTGCCCCAAAGCAAAGCCTCTGGAAGACAAGCCGGCGACCTACATGTAGAAGAGTAATGGGTAATGCGGTGGCTGTACATATGTCTATTGGTGATATGCAGGGATACCAGAGGCCAGTGTGATTGGCTGAGGTGCCTCACATTTAATAAAGTTAGCCGTTAAACTTTTTTTTAGTAGTAATTAATAGAGACACTCTAATCTCCCAACACAATGACAATCTTTGCTCAAAGAGTGAGTGCAGTCATTTGTAAATTTGCAACGAGCAAATCGACCTCACTCATACGATTTCGTACGATTTGTCTAAAACCACATTATGGTAGGTTTAGGGGTGGGTTATGTTTAGGTCATTCGTACAAAATTAATACGAATTGGCATCTCGTAAAATATGTACGATTTAGAATAAATCACCTAGTAAAATATGTACGAATTGCCGTGAGATCAGGTTGGTCATTCGCATTTTTTAGCTGTACAAAACAACCTTATTTGCTGCTTGGTTTTGCAAACTGGTGTGTCTTACAATATTAACGTATTATCCTAATTGTGAACACACTGGTTTGTAGTACAAACTTGTACGTTTTTGGTATTCTTTTCCTTATTTAACTAAATAAGCGGCTAACGAAGCGGAAGTCTCACACAGAAAACGACTGACTTCCGCATTGAAGATTGTGCATTGAAACCGTTTTAAAACCCCATTGTCATTTAAATAAACAGCCATAACACCTACAATTTTCCCCTTTTCTTTAAAAACAGTGTAATGTAAACACTTCCCAAGTCTAGCTAGCCTATAATGACTTTTATTAAAGATGCAGAAACTTCAAACATGGTGCCTAAGTTAGGTATGACTGTGTGTGGTTTTGTATAACCTAACCAAGCTGTCTTTAATGAATGTTGTCTTGTTTTTATAAATCCAAAATCACTTATTGTCTAATGGTTTTAAGACTGCACACTGAACAATAGCTGTACTGAATCAGGCTTGTTCTTCACTGCACAGCATGTGTTCATCTAGAGATCAGATATAGCCTAGAGATGGTTTTACTTTATTGAATGGTTGTTATGTTGTAATACCACAGATTGTCTTACAGTTGGAACAGAGCACAGAACCAGATGAGGATTTTTATATATGCCCTCTAGTGAGGTTTCTTCTTTTAATACATCTCTCACAAATCGCACACACTTTTCATCCCTCGCTGTTTTTGATAAAGTCATGCCGGTGGCGGCTGTGGCTGGATACGTGACAGCTCGTAAGCCGCGGAAGGAGCGGCGGCCCCGTTAAAGACTGGCGGTTTCATTCGGGTATTTGTTGTGATCCCCCGGGAAACGGGTCATTAGCGTTATTGATGGGCACTCAGTGCGAGCGGCGGATGCCGCCATGCATATGGTTTTAATATGACAAGACGTGTTAGGGGAACGGCTTACTGTTTAAAGTGCCTCAGTGGTCCGAAGTCCTGACGTAAAGGGCCGTTTACGCTAGAATTGGATAAAAAGTCAATTGTGCACTTGGAAACTCACTTACCTTAGATATCGTGCATGACGCACTGAAATTAAAGGTTGTTCAGTGACTATAGTTAGAGCTTTATTACTATAATTTGGACCTTCAAGATGTTTGTGGAAATATGCTGCCACATTTCCTTTCAGTAATGCGCCGATACACCCACCACTTAGTGCCACAACAATCTAAAACACAATCACAGTCTTGTCTGATTGAGCAGCAGCAAATTGGTTTAAATGCTCATTTTTAAGACCACATTCTGAACACTATTATCAAGTACTTAGTTTAACCGATTGGTGCATTTTAGGGCATACCGGAGGTATAGTTGTCAAAAGGGTTGCATCTCATATGATTATACTGGTTTAAATCAAGTGTTTGCACTAGCAAATTGTATGGTGGTTTTAAACAGGCCTACGTCAAAAACGTCATAATAATAATAGTTTGTCAATTATTTATCCCAAACTAAAACTTATTTAATAAAAAGCTGTTAAATATAAAAGCAAATTAACATATTGGATACTTCTAAAATTCACAATTCAGGATAGAGTATTTCTTCCTCTTTGTTGGCAGTTTGGGCACATTTTATATCGGGAAAAGTTGTGATGTAGGTGTTGAATTTTGTAATAAATTTGTTGGCCAATACAATGGTGCTGTTTTTATGTATTAACAGGTATCTGCTCTGTCATTGATTCTCTGTCTGTAATTCATAATAGTTTAACTGATTACATTTAGCTGAAAAGAAAACTGTTTAATTGGTTCTTTAATGACAGCTTACCCAACTCTTTTTCATGGTCAGTAACAGCCTAAAATAAATTTTAAATAGGTATTACAGAAAGTGACTTGAAAACATTTATGACAACTAGCCCCGCTTTCCCCAGTGTACCACAGGAATGGTAAAACAAATGGGGTTTGTGCCTCGTCAGGCGTGCAGAGTGAGTCCAAGGTCTGGTTTGACCACCGGCACACCACAATACTGCGTTGGGCGCCACCTAGTGGCCCTCCTCGACACTGACCCATGCTGACACTGCACGAAGCACTGCTCATTGACATTCACCCAGAACCTGCTAAATGATCCCTGAATAATTTAGATTAATGACGGGGTCCTGTTAAAAGAAAAAAGTATGATAGTGCTCTTTACGTATACACAGAGATGCTGTGTGTAGATTTTCTTTCCTTCACTGAAACCAGGGGATTTCCAGTGTCTAATGTGGCCTTCACACAGGGCCCGATTGTTGGACTGGTTGCACATGTGTCACATCTCTGACTGTTGAGTTGGGTCTAGTAGTTGATTGTCAAATAGGGATCCAATCGTTATTTAATGATTCTGGATCCTTAATGGGGGGGGGAAACCACAAGAAGTTCAATTCTTATGCGTGTTTACACAGACTTTATAGGTTGCATAAATATGCAACAAAAAATGGATTCTGACTACTTTAAAATATTGAATAAATATTATTTCAGTCTTGATTAATTGAGGCATGACAAAAGACTAAAAATAAGACAAAAAAATAACTTATAAGAGTCATTTTTGCTGGATTCATATCTGAAATGGCCTATGTATTTGATTCACTAAAAGAACTTGTTCGTAGGATTTGGTCGTTTGGAAATCTAATCACACTGGTGGCGTATGAGAAGTGATAAATAGAACATTGCATGCCCATTTACCATAAGTTGGGTTGATTTTTGTTTCATGAAAAGTCTATAACATACTTTTTTTAACATTTGTCAATGGTAAATGCAAAACAACACATTTTTACCTTTTCAAAAAAAAGCTCTGTTCGCAGAGCCCGTTTGGTGCATGTCCCTTTAAATGATAATGAGCTACTGCTAACTCCACCCCCTTTCTTCCATTAAATTCGCCATTTTAAAGGTAACATTTTTCAACTTGAGCGTTTCTCGCGAACCGCGCGCTTGCACCGCTTAATTTTCGCCGCAGGATGTCTAATCGCATCTTTGCGTTGACTTAACATATAAATCACTCGCACTTGAGGCTTCATTCGTATCCGGTGTGAATGCACCATCATGTTATAGTTGCTGAAAAATATTTAAAACTCTTTTTATAGACCCTCTACAAAGGCAAATGTAGTGTAGGAGACTCAACAAAGTAACTGTTGCAACTCATTTAAACTTCTTGTCAGCAGCAAATTTCGGGATTTGGTGCATTCCCTTTAAAAATTAAAGTAATCTTTTTTTTACTACATCTTCAGCAGCTCAAATTTCAAAAGGAACAGGACCATGCAGAGACATTATTACATAAAGTTATTACATAAAAGGCAAATAATAGTATAAATATTAAATTCTCACCTTCAAGTCGAATCTAAGATGTAACACTTAGCAACACTAGCCTCACGGCCAGTGTTGCCAACTCCTCAGTAAGAAAAGTAGCTATTGGCTGTCGTAGAAGTCGCTAGAAGTCGCTAAATGACGTCA
>JAUCNO010000191.1:5114314-5128752 GCA_032353835.1 Enteromius viviparus
CACGCTCTGCCCTCACAAGCGAGCATTGGTTAATGGCAGTCATGTGACTGATGTGAGCCAGATCCGTTTATTTAGAAAAATTAAGATTAATAGTTACATTTTATTGTTGTGTGGCAAAGACAGGGCTCCATACACACATACACATAAAAATAAATTAATTAATTAATTAATTAAAAAAACAAGAAAAGGGCACTTGAGGCATCCAGGAAGAAGCAAAATGTTTAAGTTCCTTTTCCCAAGACTTTTTCTTTTCTTTAATTTTTTTTATCCATCAAGGCCTCGTTTGCATTTGCAAAAACCTGAGTAAGGTCCAATCCCCAAGTGCTGCACAGATTAATCTAAACATCTATTTAAAATAAAGTGCAACAAGTACACAAACAGATGAGGTTTTTACACCCTCCAAGATGCGTTCGCAGACGGGTAAGTGTGGGAGTTTACAGATACTCATCTCCAGAGCAGCTTTGGCATTTAAGGGTTTGTTGTTTCTGTCCAAGAAGTGGCCCAAATGGTGCGAGACCCCATTGAGTTGATTTCCCTCGGTCTCTCTTCACATTTATCGCCGGTTCAAAAAGTCACGGTCCTCCGGGAAACGGGGCGAGCGCAGAGAGAGAAGAGAGTAATCTCTATGGCGCGAAAAGACATCGCAGTGATAGCGTCGCTTCGCTTGCGCTGTACGCATAATTTCCGTGCTCAAGTTCCCCTCAGATCACATCTGATCTGACCTCTCCAATGAGTTCTTTCATCACAAACCACTGATCTGGCTGTCTTTCAGAACGCAAGGCTTGTCTTCGCTTATTAAATCTATCTGTGTCATACAAGCCTGGGTTGTGTAACGTTCATGCACGACAACATATTCATTAAAGTAAACAGAGATAAACTGACACATATATAGAGCATGTTTGGTGCCTGGTCGTGTCTAACAAACCACCGGTGCCAAATCCCTTGCTTTGCAAGACAGTCATTTTAAGAAGATATTTTAAATACAGTTCATATTTATCTGCATGCCTCAGTTTAATTATACTTTTTATTGAACGCACAGATTGGTGACTGCAGGCTTCGAGACCAGGGTAGTAAATCTAAATCCGTTTTAACGCCGTCCCAGCAAAACATTCTCCTCCTTGACATTTCACCCAAGACGACAGAACTGTGAAGATGCAATAAGCAACAGCTAAATAAGAAGTCTGTTGGCTTTATGCCTTATCCACTTTATTTTTTAGGCAAAGCAGCTCGGCTATTTCTAATGTGAATGGACGACACATCCGGTGTCATCCTCCACCAGTTAATATTAGAAGTCTAAAAACGTCCATTATGCTGCTTGACAATGCAAGCGTATAGAACTAGAGTATAGAGTAGGCTGCTAGGGTAGGTTTAGGCGTTATTAGAATTAGTTGACATATACATGCAAGTTTCTTATATATAGTCAGTTATGTTATGTTGTGGACCCATTACATGTTAGAAATTATTTAGCAGACAGTTACACTCTAAAGGCTATTTGACACTGAAGTTGTAGAGTTACTTTCTGTTAAAATAATATCTAAAGCAGACTATCGAAATAAAGTGTTACCCAGAATTGCAAGATGAACTGACAATTAAAAAAAAACATAATTTTGAGATGTAAACTAATGTAAGAATTGTGTAATATAAAAACAATTCTGAGGCATTTGTTGGGATTCTGAACTATATCTCAAAATTCAGACTTTTTTCAGAATTGAGTTTATGTTGCGCAGTTCTAAATATATTGCAATTCTGACTTTTCTCGTAATTGTGACTATATTTTGCATTTCTGTTTATATCTCAGTTCTTTTCTCAAAACTGCAAGAAGCAAAGTCTGAATTGTGAGGTGTAAAGTTACAATGGCAAGAAAAAATGTTAATAAAAATTTAATTAATTTACTTTTTGTTTTAATTCTGTAGTGAACAGTCTTAACTGGTAATTGTTAATTACAGTAACGCACATATAGAAAAATTCTTCTGCTTTATATATGTATATGATAAGGTTATAGGGCTAATAGCCTAATAGCCCTAGAGACCTTAAGAGACAAGATGGACCTTTGTCCAGTCGATTGTCTCTATATGTGCCACCCATCGGCTGATCAAAGCTGGTGTACAGTATCATGGCCACCCAGACGGTACTAAATGGATGGGCTATGGAGGTCTGTTTGACTGGACTCAGGTGTGTGTGTGGATGGATGGCCTCTAGAGCCCTGTTTGACTGGAAACAGGTGTGTGTCATCCATTGCTGGAGGCTCGGGCTGATAAACATTATTGGAGAACATCTGTAGGCTGTCACAACACAGTGCGGCCAGCGAAGCCTCCTCCCATCCATCAGACTCAAGGGCTCCATCCACCGACAGCCCCCAAGCTTCCATCACTCACGTTGGGCAGTGTGCGTTAGGGCGCAGGGGTCCCAGCCTGGCTGTCCCACCTGCAGTGACGGTCCACTGCACTTGAGAAATGCTACAGCGATGGTGCCAGTGACAGAGACAAACACTTACACACACATGCATGTAGAGGGCATGTTCCACTCAGGTGCGCTGACAGGTGTAGGCAGGTGACCCCTGATATGTTTGACCCTCCCATCTGAGAGGTGCAGAGGAACAATGTCCCACTACCCTCTACCTACATATGCGTGTCCTACAAACAACATGTTTCACTCGGGTGATCAAAAATAATAGCATGTGTGTTCTGTCCATTGTTTAGAACTTTAAATGAAAAAAACCTTTACAATGACAAAAGATTATTTGTAATAATAATTCTTTTTTGGTTTGTTTTCCAGTACAAATATCTATAGATATAGATACAATAACTTGAAAAACAAAAAACAAAAAGAAAATGTTTATGCTTAAAACAAGAAACAATATATTTTTGTAATGGGTAGGAATTTTTTTTTTTTTTCATTTTGAGTTAAATTCATAATTTCAAAATGATTATTTAAAATTTTTCTAAAGAGGCAAGATAATTTTTCTCACCCCACTGGAAGATATTTTTTTGTATTTAAAAATAATAATGATACATTTTCCACAAAACATTAATTAGAATTTATTCAAAAGGAAAATACAAATACTGACAGTTTTTAGTCTGGAAAAGTTTATTATTATTATTATCAAATTTTATTTACTTATTTTTTCACTAAACAAAATACAAGAAACGTCTCGATTACATATGTAACCCTCGTTCCCTGAAGGAGGGAATGGAGATGTTATATCATTGACAGACATCATGGACTCCTGCCTGGGAGACCAATCTCTGAAAACACCAATGCGAATTGGCCAGTATATATACCCATACACGGTATATAAGATTGCGCCGTACAAACCACTATTAGCAACCGATCGCAACCGACTCCCCAGCGCAGTCCGGCCTGTGGTAAGAGGGACGTAACATCTCCGTTCCCCCTTTTATGTCGCTCACAACATGAACTTGGCGGGTGAAGCTCAGAAGTTTGGCGGTGGAAGCGGAGCTCTTGGCCCACCCCAAAGGGTTGGGGGTGCATTTAGGGTCCCCCAAAGAACAATTCTCCTCATCTCTGTGCAGCCCACCTCAGTGCTGCTTCCTGGTCGGGAAGACTGCTAGTGGGTTTGGGACAGGCTGCGATCCCTTACGATGGCTAGCTCTATGCCCCTGCTGCGGTGCTACCTCCTTCGAAGCTGCCGGGGGTGGAGCTGATGTTGAAGCCGCCAGGGGGCACCCTCTGCGATGATCAGACAGAGGTGCGGCACCCAGTGTTTTGGGACCCTAAGCAAAGCCAGGGACATGCGCTCACAGTGAGCACATGAACCATCCGCAAAAGCCATCTCAGCATGACTGAGGCCTAGACAAGTGAGACATGCTCGGAGGACATGCTCGACGGCCGTGTAGCTGTTAGAAATTTGCTCTTTTAGTTGACCGGGACGGCCAAGGGGAGGACCGCCGCACACAATGTGCTCCAGTGCAGTCTTCTTGGCTGGAATGTAGGACATGCCGATCAAGAACCTTCTTACAGCGGGTATTTTCTTCTAATTTCTTCTACACGAGTGAATCGGCTCCGAAGCAGAAAGTTAATAGCGGTTTGTGCGCCGCGATCTTGTATACCCGCATGTCCGGGGGAGTGGCTTTGCATGCCGACCAATTCCCATCGCCATTTTATCCAAAAGCCGATTGGTCTCCCAGGCGGGACTCCATAACGTCAATGACGTAACGTCATAGTGTCTGACTGAAAGGAAAACAATATTAGTCACTATACTGTACTTCTAAATATATCTTGCTTTAAGAATGTTTAGATATTTAACAGAACAGTTAAGACAAACAAACAAATAAAAAATTATCTTTTTCTGTACAAACATGTTTAATTAAAAGTTTGAGCACCAATACATATTTTCACTGTACAGCAAATGATAACATCCTGAGCGGAACAAAAGAAGAACAGAGAAACAAAACACTTTTTACAGCATTTTTTTTTTTACAGTAAAAGACTGTTGAGTGAGTGCTAAGCACCACAATTTATAAAGATTAGGATTGTTTGGCATGTAAGACGTCTTTTGGACGAACTGTCTGTTCAGTTTACAATCATCAGATTGTTTCTAAATCCTGTCAGACAGCTCCACTTTAACAATTTACCTCAGATGGCACGATGATGGGTAACAATACTGTGAATATTTACAGTCAGGCTGTCACAGGAATCGCATTGCAGGACATACATCACACTCACACGAGCCAGCCAGATGGATTTAAATAGAATATCTATAGCATAAACGCTCCAGATTCATGCTACATATAACTTAAAAAAAAAACATAAAAGCACCATAAAAGAGGACTTTATAGACAGCGTCATAAAAAAAATGTTAAATTTAGTGTTGGTGTACGTTTACAAGGTAAATTTTAGGCTGTGTATGGCATGTATGGAAGGCAGAAACTCCACTGAGTGTTGCTGTATTCTGATGTGCCACTTTAGTGGTGTATTTGTGGTATGTATTATAGAAATGAGCGGTTGAGGCTTCAGTCTGATCCTGTAATAGAGAAGTTTGGTCTGGCGTTGTGGCTCGGTGGGCGTTTGGCCGATCGGATGGTTTGGTATGTATGTCTGATGTGGGACTTATAAGAAACAGCGAGTTTATGCACAAACATGCACACAAAACAAGCACTTTTAAGTTGCATCGAACTTGTCCACAATGTAGTGTGTGTGTGTGATATTCACTCAGCCACAATGTATCCATCCACCAAAGATACACATATACTCCCACTTTCAATGACAGCTTGTCAGTGGTCTTGTGTGCATCCAGAGGGAGATGTTGTGTGTGTCTGTGTTTTTCGGCATTGCTTCCTCGTACTAATTCTCCTGTGGCTTGCTTGTCTGGGGGAAAAACCCATAATAACAAGTCACATGCATCCTCACACACTCAGTTACCCTTGCCACTCGCTTCTGCTGGGATGTCAGAAGTGTGTGTGTGTGTGTGTGTTCGAGGGCCCTGTATTGGGATTAGGAGTGAGAAATACGCCGTCGCCTCTTCTGTAATTTGGAAGGCACGTGATTTACAGAAACACCTGAGAAGAAGACAGAGATAGGTAGATTATTGTAACATATTTACTGGCTTTGATACTTTTTCTGTATTGTGAATATAGTCATGGTAAAAGACACTGCAACCCTTTCAGCCATGAACAGAACAAAATAGTTTTTATAGAACAAATGAAAAATTGGTTAAGGGTATGTTAATGATAAATCGATGTTTGTTGTACATAAATAAATAAATGTGACCCTGGACCACATAAATAATCACACGCAAGTCACACTGGTTGTTTGTAGCAATAGCCAACCACACACTTTATGGGTCAAAATCAATTTTTCATGCCAAAAGTCATAAGGATATTAAGTAAAGATCATGTTTTCTAAGATAATTTTTTTTTTTCCTACAATAAATACATTAAAGCGTCATTTTTGATTAATAAAATGCATTGCTAAGGACTTCATTTGGACACATTTAAATGACTTTCTCAACATTTAGATTTTTTTATTTTAAATTAGTTGTATCTCAGGCAAATATTGTCCTATCCTAACAAGCCGTTCATCAATGTAAGCTTATTTATGAGAAATAAATAAAATAAACAAACAAATGTGTATGAAAAATAAACAATACATGATTCAAGAAACTGTAATTTAGTTTCCATACAATTTAATCATACATGTATTTATTAATTTGCTACTTCATTATATTAAATATATTAAATATCTTTATTATCATATTTACTTATTTCTCTATTCATACATATAATTATGTGCCATACGTTTTTTACATTTCATATTTATTCATCCTGTATTTTTCACATAAACTGTATTTCCTTCTTTAGCAAAGTGAGGGAGACTAAATGAACACAGATTGTGCAGTTTACCTGAACCCTTAGTACTGATTTTGTTGTGTTTTTATTAAGCAATGTTACATTGTTTATTATACTTAAAAAGGCAAATTGCTTTAACTTAAAACATCCAATGCAGCCACTTAGATCTAGGTATTACTTTTTACACTGCATGTTTTTATAATATAAAATACTGTAAGTACAATAAAAAAGCAATAAGATGAAGTTAAGATGAGAACAGAATCGAATGTGAAATGTGAAAGAACTATTTGTATTTTTAAGGGATGTATACTGTAGGTTTAGAGATTGCGTGGATGGACCATACACTGTAAGTCCACCGTGACACACACATACACACTGTCATACACTCATTCACAAAGCTCACACACACATTGTGAAGTGTCCTGCTGTGATTCACTTAGAATAACTGTCAGAGAGAGGCGCCGTTACACAGACAGACAGGAGGCCCTTAACAGCTCAGGGGTCCATCACATACACACACGCACACTGAGGCTGTCACACACGCTCAAGTTTGTGTCACGAATAAAGAGAGAAGTAGAATTTAGGGAAAGAAAGATGTTGAGATCACACACACTTAAACCAAGACACGCCGTACACTTGTACTGTCTTTATTTAAAGTTAATAGTTATATATTAACACTACAGATTAAGCCAAACAATTACACAATTTCTTTAAACATTTTAATAAAAAAAATATTATGTACTTAATTTCTCATCGTATATTTAAAATATTTAAATAATGAATTTAAATATGAGCCAACAGAATTCAACTAACTTCTGGAGGCATTTGAGAATACAATTTGTTTTAATTTTAATTTAATACATCATATGAAATTATTAATTTACATATGGACTAAGGGTCATGATTAATTGTATTAATTCATATAATAATGATAATAATAATAATAATAATAATATAAAAAGATTAATATTTATATCATTTATATATACACCTTATTAACAAAATGTATTTATTTATGTCTATCAATTACATAATGAGAAAATATGAAGTTACATATGGACTAAGGGACATGATTAATTAATATGTAGTTCATTATATAATCAAATGTTTGTATGCAATTCATTAATAAATCATATGTATGAAATATTTTTAGCAGCAGTAGTAGTATTTTACTATTATCATTTATGATCTAATTATTATTACCATATAATATGTCAATTCAACAACCATCATTTTTTTAAGTTAATTGTATTTTATCACATTAAGCTAACTTCTAGGGAGTATGTTGTAAGCCCACACACATACAGACCCTCACCTTCCTCACAGGTGGGTCCCATCCAGGTGAGAGGACACGAGCAGTGACCTGTGCGCTTGTCACACTGGCCTCCGTGTGTACACTGACACCGGAAAGAACAGTCTGGACCGTAAAACCTGCTGTCACAAACTGAGAGAGAAGATCAAGCTTTGAGTGTTTGACGCAAGGCGTATGAGAGATTACGCAAGATGTGTAATGTGTGAGTGTGTTCACCTTCCTCGCAGCGTTCTCCTGTTTTTCCAGACGGACAGAGACACCGTCCAGTGGCCGGGTCACAGGGCGCTCCATCACATTCACAGAGTTCTGCACAATCATGTCCAAAACGTCCATCAACACAACCTGTTACACACACACACACACACACACACACACACACACAGTCAAAGAGACCATCAGACTAACATATTCACACTATCACTGCAGTCCAGTCAGCTTTCATTTAAATTTTTTTCCGGTGAGCTTTCGTTTTCGTTAAATAAAAAATGTAAGCAGAACAAAAGGTCGTCTTTGTGTTCCACTTAAGTCCATAAATCAGTTACAATTTAAACTATAATTTCATGCTGATGATGTAGATGCTTTAAAACATAATATTACTCACGTTTTTCACACTTGTCACCCTGATAACCCGGAGGACACACACACTGTCCGGTCACGTGATCACACAGGTGCCCGTGTTTACAGTCACACGACTGAGCACAGAGCTCACCGAAAAAGCCAGTGGGGCATTCTGAAATATGGAACTATTAAATATCACATCATATAATAACAGATATCAGCAAGTGTAGCAAAAATAAGCCATGCTAACAGTGAAGATCAACCACTCACGGTGTTGGCAGGCAGGACCGTAGTATCCAGACGGACAAGAGCAGCATCCCGTAAAGCGATCACATGTACCGTTATTCAGACACACACACTGCTGCTCACAGTTCACACCATACCGACCTGGGACACAAACTATTGCATGCACAAAAAACTCAGAAATTTAATGCATAGACATTAAAAGTACTAATAAACTGTTTACTGTGTATGTATTTACCTTTTTCACAGTGCTGCCCGGTCCAGCCCAGGCCACATCTACATGTTCCATTCACAGGGTCACACACGCCTCCGTTCGCACACGTACAGAAACTCCGACACTGCGCTCCATAGCGCCCCCCAGAACATACTGCACAGAGGACAATTTCACATTTAACAACAATTTGTCATAACAAATGCTTTATGTCGGTGCATAAATATGAGAAGTGTTGTTTTGTTGCATCATGTAACAATTCACGCAGGTTGTGTCTTTGCTGTATCTGTACGCTTTCTGCAAGGCGCCTGGATCTGTCTTCAATTTGAACCACATGAGGATGGTTTACCAAGTACTGATTAATCCTCATCCAGCACTAAATTATACTGTCAACACTTAATTTCCACTGGATATCTCATTTTAGCCTGAAACCATACTTAATTCGTACAGGAAAAAAAAAAAGAAGTTGTGGCCTGGTGAGTTTAGTGAATTTATTTATTTTTATTCTGGGCTACAGTGCATGACTGAAAAATGCACTTTGGCAACAGTTCATGTTCTGGATGGGGTAGGTAAGATTTATTAATGTTTTTTAAAGAAGTTGGTTATGCTCACCAAGGCTGCATTTATTTGATAAAAGAAAGCAAAAACAGTAATATTGTAAAATATATTACAACAACTGACTGCTGTAATATCTATATACATATATATAATACAACCTATATGTAGTATAGGTTGGTTGTATTTTGTATATTAAACGCTTTTGTTAAATATTAGAACTTAAGTTAAAATTATCACTTCTTGCTATGAATTTACCTTAAATACCTTTTGCCAACTTTCTGTGTCAAATACAGTAAAGCAGCACCTAAATTAATTTGTTCATTTAATCATATACATATCACAATTTCACATATCCCATCCAAATCAGCGCATGAAATCACGTTAATTCTATGCTGATAACTGCACATCCATCCAAATAGTCATTAAGATGGTACTGTTTTTTTATATACTGTATCAGGAAGTGTATTTATTGTTACACTGTACCAGGACAAACATTCAGCAGACTTTCCCTCAAGCAAAACACCTCATTGTTTTATCTATTAACTATGTCCTGCTCTAGACGGAAACTTCCAGTAACAACAAGAGCACAGATGGCATTATTTTCAAATAAACTCTGAATTCCTCAATTACTACAATTAGCACAGGCCCTCTCATCCCTCAAAATACATTTAAAGAGCTAGCCGCACATGGGATCGCTCGATCACAAACAGCCACACACACGTGCACAAACACACACACGCCACACACAAGTTTACTTAGGCTCTAGATCATTAGTGAAATGGCAAAGTGGGTCTGATTTGGCAGCCCAGCAAAAGAGCAATCATGTTTCTTTGGGTAATTTAGATTGGGAAAACAATAAGCCAATCGCTTTGATTCGCTTGCTTATTTATTTGTTTCCTCGCCAGCAGATCCGCCGACACGGAACATAGAGAACCAGCTACTTATAGTCGTCTGTAAACATTAAACACAGGGAACGTAAGCAGCGGCACGTCTGTGAGACGCTCCGTTTTCGAGGAGGCTAAGAAAATCCCTCCTGGAAAGTCCCGTTCCATTCCCACTGATGAGTGATGAAACACGAAGATTAGCAATCTGATCTCTCGCTTCTGTTCTTCAGGAAAAGGGGCGCTGCGATCAAATTTCCTCACGCAGGAAACTGGAGAAATTTGTTAACTAAATATTGTAAATAAGCCCTGGGAGAGAATCAAGAGGAGGAGGAGGGCAAATAGTCGCTTCAAGTGCAGGGCTGTGAGACGTGAAAGTATTTCGATGTTGTTTTGCTTATGAAGTCATCATAACACTTACGGGTTTCACATCCTAACAAGATGAAGATGTGAATGTTGTATATTTGGGAGGGACCATGGATGAGTGAAGGTGGAAAAAAAAAGAAAAGAAATCCATGGCTGAGTTTAAAAAAGCGGCAAAATTAAAGAGAAAAAGGTAGAAGGAAACAAATTTAAAAGCATAGCTTCCCACACGTACATACAGCTATTCAAATGTAAACTAAAATTAACATTATAAATTAAAACTAATACTTCAATATGAAATAATCAGGGCCGGACTTAGCAATTAGGCAAAGTTAGGCAACTGCCTTGGGCCCCCAAAAGATAAGGGGCCCCCAAAATGTTTTTTTTACGAGATGCACATTACGTATGGACACGCGAATGGTAACGTGTTTATTAACACGACCGTCTGCGTGTTGAACGTGCTTCGTGTGTATCCTGCGTGTAGCTAAATTATGTATCTAACGAGATATATAGATATCTGAGGCTGACGGCAGCACAAGCGCGAGGTCTCCCGATCTTTCCCGCTGTGCTCCTCTCTCTGCTAGAGATGGGGAGTCGACTCCAAAAGAGTCGATTCCTCGAATTTCACTAGGGCTAGTGTCGGAATCGTCTCCAGGTCAGGAATCGACTCCCAGTGTCCAGTGTTTTTTTTTTTTTCAAGTTTAACACTTTTAATAATATTAATAACACTAATATTAATTCAAATTCCTTGATAAATTCATCCCATGTAAACTTGATGTCCGTGTTAAAACGTTAAAAAATCTCAATAGAGTAACCGCTGTTGTTCGCCCCAAAAAGGATGCATGTTTACATAAACGTGACGTTATGTCTCTTTATGAACATGTGTTTTCACTGACGCAGGATCAGCACATAAAACACGTTTTAAGTGACTCAGCCCGGCATTTACAGAACACACTTCGCGTAAATATTAAGTTTGTACTTACAGCAGGTGGTTGATGTGATTTTCTAGGCGCAAATGTATTTTTATTTTAATTCAAAGTAAATGGAGTCGAGGAGTCCAAAATTAGGAGTCGGGAGTCGGAGTCGACTCCAAAAAAAACGGAACCGAACATATCCCTATCCCTACTCGCGTCTGCTCCGTTCATCGAAAAACTCTTGCTTACATTAGGTGCGTTTTTGTTTTAAAAAGCATAACTTTGCGCATATCCCGGCGTTTTCCACCCTCAAAAACTATTCTAAATGCGGTTTTAAAACGATAACGCACCGATGTTAACGGAGCGCGGTAAAGTTAGTTTTTAGATTTGATATTCGCCTATGCTGCTTTAGGACGCTTCTGCAAATTTACATCTCAGTACTAAACGAAGTATACACTTCTACAAATTGCGCCTAATTTCACAAGCAAGCACTGCTGTTGTCATTATATGATGTGTAGCATGTTTAATTTTATCAGATGATGACTCGATCACTGTTCTGTCACTATTTCATATTCATCCCGTTTTATGACAACAAAAACACAAATATACATCAATAAAAACATTTACTGAGAATTTAGCTGCATCAGAACACAGTATGGACAGATTAGTGTAACCTAAACATATTTGTTTTAGTTAATATAATAATAGTAATATAATAATGTATACATCTGACTACTTCTTAAGTCTCAACTGTAAATCAATTGCTATTCAGTTGTCTACAACATGAAATAATAAAAGTGTCTGCTAAATGAATAAGTGTAAATGTTAATGAATGATATGTACAATGAAACTGTAGAAACACTGGACCTAACTATGGGGCACTATTGTGCAGCAGCAACCTCAAGGTTGATTGAAGTAAATGTGTGCAAATGTAGGGCCCCATTCCTATATTTGCCTAAGGCCCCAAATGAACTAAATCCGCCCCTGGAAATAATAATACTGCTATTCACAGAGATACATACCTTGTTCGCAGGAAGGTCCCGCTCTACCCGGGGTGCAGTTACACCTCCCAGTCTCTGGGTGGCACTGTCCTTCCTCTCCACACAAACACACCTGAGCACAGTCTCTCCCGTAGCGACCTGTAGGACAACCTGAGAGAAAAAGAGAGAAAAAACAACGTTTCTATTAGTTTAAAAAGCAGACTGCAACTGAAGTCTCAATAAATACATTTAAAGGGATAGTTCACCCAAAAGTGAAATTTCAGTCATTAATTACTCATCCTCAAGTCGTTTCAAACCCGCAAGACCTACATGCATCTTTAAAAAAGTGGTGATTATCAGGAGCTTACTGGTGCTGCAGTTGTGTCCCAAGTATCCCGGCTGACAGATGCAAGAGCCAGTCCTGAAGTCGCATTGGCCTCCATTGGCACATCTACATCTCTTCTTACAGTAGGGGCCGTAAGTGCCTTCTCGACATCCTGTGATCATATTTCATTTTAGCACATTTAAAAAACGATGAGAAAAATATAAATTGTAATCATATAAAACTACATGACAACATGCAGATACTGTACACTACTGTTCAAAAGTTTGAAGAAAATTTGTAATGTGTTTAAAATGCTCCTGTATCAAAAACAGTAAAAATATTAAAATTGTGAAACATTCTGCTGTTTTCTATCTAAATATTTTTTTTCAAATGTAATTTATTCCTCCAATTCAAAGCTGAATTTTGAGCATCATTACTTCAGTCTTCAGAAATCTTTCTAATACTATGATTTTTTTCAGGATTTTTTTTAAGTGACTTAAAAATGTGTTCAAAGAACAGCATTTATTAGAAAATGTTTATAAAATTATAAATGTCTTTACTCTCACTTTTGGCCTAATTCAATGTGTCCTTCATAAATAAATATATTTATTTCTTAAAAAAAAAAAAATTCTGACCTCAAACTTTTGAAGGTAGTGTACATGATAATATAACCATTATCTGTCTCAACTGTAGATGATATTTTGGTCCGACTGAACTATGAAAACAAGTTTATTAGGTTGGTTGCGTAGTTGTGAAAACAACCTAGATATCAATCTGCAGATATCAATATAAATATCTATATCAAACTGATATCTGCAGAATACTGTATGTCTTACTCAGATGACAGCGGTTGCCATAGTATCCAGGTAGACATGTGCATTTCCCAGTGACATGGTGACAGCTGTACTGATCTCCAGAACATGTGCACGCCTGAGAACAGTTAAGCCCGAACCTGCCCTGAGGACACACTGAGAAAGATAGAGAGAGAAAACTAAAAAAGTGACACAATACACACAGAGATGATTTTAAAAATGTGTGTGGGTTTTCCATAAAATGTCAAGTTGTCTAGACACATTCCTGAAAAGACATCAGGCCTCAGACAGGAAAGAGATATGATATGATACGATATGAAGGGGAGGCTAGACATTTCATTTAACGTCATTCAGACATGCTTACTTTCATACATTTTCACATATGTCTGGAGTGTCTGATAGAAGCCAGGCTGCATGAATCCATTACACAGCACAAATCTATATCACACACACCGAAACACGATTATATGGAAATACATGAGATGTGAGTGTATTCAGAACTCAACAAAAAGGATTTCTGTACTGGCCTAGTTAGATGGGTGGTTATATATAACGTATATGCATGTATGTATATGACTGGGATGTATACACACACACACACACACACACACAGACACACACATACTGTACACATCAAGCTTTTATGAAGTACTTTATACTCTCACGTTAGGCTTATATAGTTATTTATATGTGTTTTTGTAGTTTGCCAAGCTTACGTTTGTATGTGCAAAGCAAAATGATAACTCAAACTTATTCCAAATTAAAAAAGAAATCTATATTTATCATATTTACATAATATAGTGTATATATACACATAATGCAACACTGTAAGTTTCAATGTAATCACAATACAAATACCAAGTTCTCTCATGAAACTCAAGATGGTGCAGGCTGGTCATTAACGCAAACGGATGATATTCACAGTGTTAAACTATTTAGCACAAGTTGATTGGTTCGTGTTACATAAGCAACC
>JAUCNO010000191.1:5143032-5156732 GCA_032353835.1 Enteromius viviparus
GATAATGTTCAGTGCTTTGCTACAATCTGTATTGTTAAAAGCGCTATATAAATAAAAGTGACTTGACTTGACTTGAGCGGTATGGTACGGTCTCCAATTATTTCTGTTTCCACAAAGACACTCACTGTCATTACAGATGACCCCCGTCCAGCCAGGTGCACACACACAGCTATCCCTCTCTGCCGCACACACTCCTCCATTAGCACAGTCCTCACAGCTCACACTGCAGTCGTCACCCAATGAACCCTCCTCACACACTAATACACACAGATCAGCATATTCATATGTCCTTATCTCTGCATGTTTATGTCATAGTTGAGGTTAACATTCTGGGATTCTCTTACTAATCTTGCTGATGACGGTCAGCTCTTTTCTCTGTTCCAGGTTTTCTGGGTCGTAAGTGTATGTGTCGTCATCATGCGGTCTACTTAAAGCAGCGGTGTAATGCAGAAGTTGAGGGGGGCGGCGGAACAGCAAGTCCGGCAAGCGCAGAACCTCCGGCTCATCTTCACTGCCTACAACCTCTTCCTCCTCCTCCGATTCCCTCTCATAGAGAGCTAAACACACAAAATGGGAAAGAACGAAAGACACATAGAGACACAACTAGCTGAAATTTTATTTTAAAATGAAAACAGAAAATATAAAATACATGCCATTTTACATATGACCAAAACAAACTTCTGGGTGTTAATAATACTTTGGATTATAACATCGCTATAAAGTCTGTGCATCACTTCCTGACTATGAAGTCAACATTACATAAAGCTAGTTAAACTTATACTCACATAAGCATGATTTCTGGTCATAGTCCAGTCTGAAGCCCACCTGACAGAAACACTCATAGGAGCCCAGCGTGTTCACACAGTACTGAGAACATCCTGACGTCTCGGATACACATTCGTCAATGTCTGGAGAGAGAGAGATTCATATTAAAACAGCTTGCATTATGCACTTAATGTGCTTAAGTAAACTTTAAATAGTCAATTTATGTGGACAATTGGGAAAAATATCTTAATTTGCAAATAGCAAAAAGGATGGATAAGTGTTTGGTTAAGTGAGTATCAAAGGCATGAAACTGAACACATACCATCACATGTGCAGCCGTTGGGTGTGTATCCAGGTCTACAGCCGCACTCATAGCCTCCTGGGTAATTCTTGCAGTAGTGACTACAACACGCCTCCCCGTTTTCACACTCATCAACGTCTGTGGACAACACACGCATTTTCTCATAAGAAAAAAACACTGTGTAACATTAATACTCAAACTCAGGCACACATTCACAGAGTTTAAACAACAAAAAACATAAGTAGGGTTAAACTTTTTTATTATCATATGCATTCATAAATCCTGTTCTTGACTTTACAGGAATAACTTGCGCTATCGTGCAAAAGTCTTAGGTCACTAGTATTTTCACAAGCAAAAAATGGTTTAAAGTCAGTTATTTCTATCTTTTGCTTTGATGTGTCAATAGGATATATCTGTTTATATTCACAAACATTAATTTTACCATTAACTGCAATAATCCAGTGAGATTTCTTTTTAACATTGCAAAGCTAGAGTGCTGTAAAAGTAAATAGATTTCATAATTTTTTTATTAACTAATATAATTGTTGTTGTGACCATCCTCTGCATTTAAAACAGATTTTGCCCAAGGGTGCACTTCTGACTAGTATTTCCAGGTAGCTTTGTAGAAAGGTTTCTCGATGATGCATGCAAAAAACTCACTGGATTATTAAAATTAATGGAAAAAATGAATGTTTGGAAATACCACATTATGGCAAGAACCATTTTTTCTGTTAGTGAAATTACTAGTGGGCCAAGCACATTTAAGTGTACATTTAAAAAAAAAAAAGAAAACAGTTATTATTAAGTGACTTAGTTAAAAATCTTACCAATATACATATAAAACATAATCTAAAAATGACTACAATGACTAAAATGACTTTTAAATAGTGAAAGAGTGGGCCCCATACCTATGCACGTCTTGAGGTCATCAGCGAGGTGGTAACCTTGGTTACAGGAACACAGGGGCCCGCTGGTGGTGTGCTCACAGTGATGAGAGCAGCCCCCGTTATTTTTCTCACAGCCATTCACAATCTCCATCTCAATACCTGCAGGATACACATTATTAAGACTTCACACTGATTGGTGCACATCAAAAACACTGACCAATCACAGGCTGTTTGGCTCCCGTTAAGCAAATCCACATGTCAGTGTACTACTGAGATAATCTAATAACTGCTTTCTAAAGTGTTTTCCACCTCATATTACATTAAACAGAGCACATGTTAAGTGTGTGTTTTTGTACTCACGGTAGCACTGTTTCCCATCAGCACCCAGCTCGAATCCTGGGTTACACACACAACGGAACGATCCCGGCACGTTAACACAGCCGTGAGCACATTTAGTCTGACCAGACACACATTCATCTATGTCTGGGAGAGAAAATGTTTGGAAAGTTAGAATATATGTCAGTGAAAACTCACTACTAGTTTGTATTTTACAATAGATAGATAAATAGAAACAATGCATAAAGTTAGGATACCAGCAATATGAGTGAGTGTGGGTGTGTGTGTCTGTAGTGTGGCAATGCATGTGTGCACAGCAGGGGCCAGAGTCTCTTCATGGGGTCAGCTGAGTTTGTCTCATAAAGTCTGGACACAAATGAGGTCCAGACAAACATGTTTACCCATGACTCAGATCAATGGCTTTACACTGGCCTGCACACACAGTAACTAACAGCAGGTCGTTATAACAGTAATCTGCTATGTGTGTGTGTGTGTGTGTGTGTGTGTTGGGACATGGGTACTACAACGTAAACATGGTTTATGAGGACACTGTCCCTGTAAAACAAAAGGTTTAGAAAACATTCTAAACATTGAACATTTAAACAGCAAACATTTGTACAGTATAAAAACCATTACGCCTATGGAGAGTCCCCATAGGCATAAACCACAAATGCAAGTATGTGTGTGTGTGTGTGTGTGTGTGTGTTTGAGCAGGACAGGAGGTTGGTTTTATGGCATAGTTTAAGAGAAATTCCCTGTGGCCAATGGAATAAGAATAACAAATAAATAAATGATAAAATGAAATAAGAAATCTGTCTGTCTGTAAGGTCTAAAAGACTTTCTAAAACTCTTTGTAAATATGTGCTGTGACCAATGCAGTTGCACTGACAGGTGAAATAAAATAAAATAAATAAAACAAATAAAAAATAGTAACAGAAAATGTGATATACATTATATTTCTGGAGAAGAACACACATTATTATTGGCTATTGACTATTCTATTGGTAGTTTTTGAAACTGACATAAAACATAGATAATAGTTGTTTATGCCTAAGCTGGCACGAGATAAAAAGTAAAACATATATTTATCTGTAAAAAAATACATACATATATGTGGGTACATGTCATGCACTCAGACCTTCACATCTCTTGAAGTCAGCTCCCATTTTGAATCCTGATCTGCAGCTGCACTGCGCCTGTCCATTCACATTACTACAGATGTGTGCACATCCGCCATTATATTCCTTACAGGGGTCCTTCACTGAGAGAATAACACACACGTGTTTACATACTTATCATAATATAACTACAGTAATGCAGTAAGTCAAAGACAACATCTATATGTGAACTCACATTCACAGTGTTTGCCGTCTCTTTTGAGCTGGTAGTTGCTGCGACATTCACACTTGTACTGCTCCTTCCCCAAATCCACACACCTGTGTTCACAGCCGCCGTTCTTTACAGAACAAGAGTTCACCGCTGGAAAAAGGTCACATAAACACACAAAAAAATCATTTACTGATCAAAAATAAATATCTATACACATATTATACAAGGTCAATCCCTCTGTATCGCTCCTACAACTAGCCAGTGCTGTTTAAGTAACTTTGATATAATATTATAGTTTTGGTTAATATTTTAAATTAGATTTTATATTTATGTTTTCTATTTTCACTTTACTTTTTTTATTTTAGTTGTGTGTTTGTCATTTTTAATAGTTTTTAATAATTTTAAATAATACCATATTTTTACATTTTATAGCAGTTCGGTCAAATGATTAATCAAGATTAATTGCATCCAAAACAAAACGTTTGTTCACATAATGTATGTTTGTGTACTGTGCATCTTAATTATGTATATATAAAATACACATACTTCCATATATATATAAATAATGAAAAAATATGTTTATATATTAAATATATTTAAATATAATGCACATTTTATACATATTAATATATACATTAAATATTTTCAAAATATATACGGTGTGTGTTTATATTTACTTAATAAATACACACAGTACATTAATGATATTATTTATTTTATTTTATTATTTACACTTATTATATACGATTTATACATTTTATTACTTGCTTTTAATTAATTTAAGTTCTGCAACTAGAAATATTGCCTTTGCAACAAGTTTTTTATTTTAAAAGTTTGGTATTTTATTTTATAGCACTTAGCATTCATTTTAGCTAACATGCATGTTTTTTAGCTTTTACTTTTAGCTAACCATAATAATCCCAGTTAGAGCCAACACAGTCTCACATATTCGTACGAGGTGCCAAATTTGTGCCAATTCGTACTAATTCTTACAACCTCTCTCATACGATTTTGTATGATTTGTCTAAAACCACGTGACGGGTAGGTTTCGGGGCGGGGTTATGTTTAGGTCATTTGTACAAATTCGTACGAATTGGCATCTCGTAAAATACATACGATTTAGAATAAATCATATGAATTCGTACAAATGAGGTCGTACAAATTCGTACGAATTAGCCGCCTTGTAAAATATGTACGAATTGCCGTGAGGTCAGGTTGGTTAGAGCACGTAAAAATATAGAAATCTAGTAATGACAAAGTTAGATTTTCTGTTTGGACAGGAAGTAAGGAAAACTTTTATTATAAAGGGAAAACATCTCTGAATCAAATCCAGTTTGGAGTTTGTACATTTATTGAGAGTTTTGTAAGGTTCTCATTCCTTCTCTCCCGCTCTCTGACTGATGATGTTTCCATGTCGTGTCTGAGTTGGCAGATTTACGAAGTCTTAGGGGACAGGTCAGAGCTGTTGTCTCACTGTGATGACATCGCCAGACCTGTCACAGCGTGATGACACTTCCAGACTCCAGTAAAACAGGATAAAGGCTGTTTTAGGGTGATGAGATCAGCAGAACCAGAGCTCTCTTGCTGTGATAATTCTGTTTGTTGAGTTTGAGGAAATCTGCTATTGAATGCATCACTACAGGTGATAAACAGATGCCACTCAAGACTGAGAGAGATTCTCCATCATGTATGTGTGTTTGCGAGCATGTAGACATGTTCTTACCTATGCATGTGTGAGCATCAGCATGTATGCGGAAACCCTCGCTGCACTCACAGTGGTACGAACCGAGTGCGTTCACGCATGTCTGCTGACAACCTCCATTCAGCTCCTCACACTCATCTTCATCTGTTCGGATAGCATGCAACAAATGAGACGGTCTGTCTTCACCTAAGAACTTTTCTTTCTTTAATATTTATGTATCTTTTATTTGTTTGTTTGCCTTTAAATGGGTTTATGTATTTAAAGTGATTTAATTATTTTTGACCTTTTATTAATTAATTAATTATTTCAGTCATTCGTCCCTTTAAATTTAAAAATCTAAATTGTAAAATGAAAATAAATAAATAAATAAATAAATATATATTTATATGAATATTACTTACTCTTGCTTTTATCTTTTTGTACTAAATGACTACCAAAATCATACACCATGGTATTTATATGGCACTCCTACGTACGTATGACAGTAACAAAGTACTTTTTGGTCGTTTTGTTAGGGCTTTCAAAAAGTATGGTTGTTAAATACATATGAGCTGTCATAAATAGTAAATGTCAAGCTGTCACTGTGAGGAATAGAGGAGATTAATGGTGACCAACCATGTTTCACATCTTGACTGTTTTAACAGATGTTTGGTTTTGAAAGCTTATTAATACACATAAAACAAGACTCAGTTAATGTTTAGGGGGGAAAAATAAGGATTATGTGTTAATTTGAGTTAAAGATTAGTCTGTAGTCAACCAATACATGTGCTTACAAGAAACTCTGTTAAAACCCAGACCTGATGTCACTGTAGAGTTATTATCATTAATTCTGATGTCAGAATAGAACTGACCCATCAGATGCCAGTTTGGCATTTAAGAAAAATAAAACTTTGTTAAAATGAAACTTCTAGATTCTAAAATGTCAAACTTCACAGAAATGTTGTAGAACCAAAGATCTGACGAATGATGTCTGATCCGTCATTCATAATTAGACATATTACATCTGCTGAACATATTCACACATGTGAATGTGCAATTAATGTCAATATTCACTCTGCTTTGTTGAAAAGGGATCTATCGCAAATGTTTAAAAATACACAATACTGTAGCCATTAAGATAATTTACAGATTACAGATTCCTACATGTATGCAGTCATGTGAGTCAAGTGCTTTAACATACAATCTGCCCCGTGACTCGATTATTGAATATAGTTCATTAGCACTAATTAACCCTTTGACCCAAAATAAATCATTTACAGTCGTCTGACAATTTCCCACAAACCTAGAGCAGCCACATCAGAGAGATTTACTCAGTTCAAGTTACAAGAAACACAACTTCTAAATTCATTTAATTAATTTATAATAACTTACTGGATACTAGTGAAAATCATCCAGATACCATTTGAATATTAATCAATTACACTTTCACATAAGTACCATTTTTGCCAATGTAAATAACTCAAGTGCAAAATTGTTTTCAGTAATTTAACCTAACCTGTACTAATTTTAGCATTCTTTAGTATTTCTTCTTCAGAATTACAGTTAAATATATTCCACAGGATCCTCTCTAATTTCTCTTTGTTTCTCTCACTAAATGTTATTTAATAAGTTGATCTACATAATAACAAAGCATCATTGCAAAATCCCTCTCATACACCTGTTTCCTGACCTGTAGTCTGACAGAAGGCCAGATCATCATTCCCACACCGACACACTAACAGCTGAGATGCACACAGATGTAAAAACCGTCTCTCTCAGCGCATTCAGGAACTACAGCCCACACAAAGCCCAGCATGCATCCTTCTTCATCTCAGGATGAAACCTGGCCAAACTAATGGCCTTTAACAAGCTCCCGATTCAGTAACGTTCACAGGATGGATTAAAAGGTTATCATTAACAGAGAACTACTCTCACTTATGATCATGACAGTTTAATGCATTCATGATCAGGTCATAAATGTGTCTGAATGTTTTATGGTGGATACACAACATTATACAACTTAAAATTAGCTTTTAGATATTAATAGCTATAGGGCTCTTTTTTCAAACGGTGGTTTACAATGGAGGTTATACAGAGGTTAAATGGCTTTAGAAAGAGGAAATTAACCTTGGCAGGATTTCCCATCTACTCCGAGTTTCATGCCATCAGGACACTTGCAGTAAAAACTGCCAATAGTGTTACAGCACGTGCCTTCACATCCTCCGTTACTGTCTCCACACTCGTTTATATCTGAAAAGACAAGAAAACACTGAACATGAAAAAACAATTAAATTGAGTTTTGATCTTTTTTCCACTGAAAAAAATATAGATGCTTTCAATGTACCCATGCTTTTATATAATTTAGATTTAATATCCACCAGTAATTAAGTATATATGTTGTTATTTGATGCACATTTCATCGTAATATTTTACTTCACCATCCAGCTGGAAAATCATTCTTTGTTTTAAATACATACTTCTTCCCAGTATGATCGGTAAAAGGCTTTATGTAATAATGTTTTCAGTCTGATGTCTCTAAATAGGACATTTTGCGGTCATATTAAGATGTTTGCAAAAAAATGTCATCCCACAGACATAAACAACTGAACCACACAAACAAACACACACCAGCACTCAGACTCAGGTAATAAGTCCAAGCTGCTCCAAACAACTACCTTCTGCTCAAACGCGTCTCATCAAGGACACACAGGATGAAAACGGTGAAACCAAAAATGCGTACAAATAGTTAAAAAGAAAAGGATATTTTTAAAAAATAACTGAAAAAATAATGTGTTTTTCTGTGAAGCCTCAGAAACCAAGGATGGGTCGCCATAACAAAGATCCAGGCCACACCCACACTTGGTTTCTAAGGCAACACAGCATCACTCCACATCTGACTCTTTAATATTATAAACATTATATATTTCCTTTCTATCTATCTTTCTGATGTTGTGGGGCCATGTCTCCCTAATAACCTTTAACTCAACACTGACCTTGAGAAAACATCCCATAATATTACAGAACGCTGAAAACATCTTCCCTGTGGAAGCACAAGAACAGATTTACAGATGTACTGAGAAGTTATGTGCTCTGTCTGTGGTTATTCCATTAGAGAGCTCAAACAGGAAGTCAAAGCAAGATGATTTATTATTATTAGTTTTTCAATAGACATTTTTTCTGGGTTCCTCTGAACAGCACCAAATACTTTAAAAGTCTTTCAGTATCTAAGTGTTTAAAACAGACACAAGAGTGAGAAATAGACAAAAGCAGAGTGCATTACCATTTAAAGCCACAAAAAACAGATCTAGGTGTCTGATGTCTGTGAGTGTAACATCTGTGCTGTTGTAAACAGATGCTCTACACACATACAATTTGCAGCATCATGAGTGTAAGTAAAAGATGACAGAGGATTCTCTTTAAGTGATTTCACAAACTATAGAATGTGGCTGCAGTGGCTGAAACGCATCTCGATGAGGACTGACTCTGAAATACAGACACAAATACATCTGAGAATAAAGCACCATCTGTTAAGATGCTTTTGGCCCCTGTTCTCGATGTTTCACACCTGGCGATCATTCTCTTTGTCGTTTTAAATCTTTCTACATCTATACTTGTTCTGCATCCAGACCCCTGTCGTTAATCTTGCTCTGGCAACAAGTGGGCAGAATGGTGAAAAACATCAAAAACAAACAACAGATGGAAAGACTATTTTAAAATGTTAAAATCACAGAAATTAATTAATCATTAATAATAAATGAATCAAGCTCTGCGCCTGATGTGAACATTTGACTGACTTTTTCTCGATGCATGGTAAAGTCGTTTGGTTATCTCTCAGGGTTGTAAACGCTTGAAGGAAAAGCAGCAGTATCTCAGGAATATCCCCTGTCCTTTCATTGGGAGATCCTCTCTAATGGTTTAGACAGAGGAGTTACAAACCTCACAGAAAGTTGTGCTCTATCATAGAAGATAGTTTTGTATATCCAGCCGCTTTGTCTCAGCACGTGTCTTCTGTTGTATAGCCATTGCACAGATCACTGCATTTGGCCTTGCATTATTCTACATAAACACACATACTGTATTCAGTCCAGGTCTCACATCCAAGCATTACTTCTTTTCTACCAGCAATAGATTGTAAAACATCTGGCAAGCATTTGCACATTAATGTGTTTCGCAATTAATGGATGATCAGTATACAGCTACCTGCAGGATGTTTCCATATTCTATCAAATCTGCTTTATAAACTCTATGACATAAAATGACTATGAATAGAAATTAGACAGGAAGTATACTGTATATTTGTTTCTTACTTATTATTTCAAATACCATACAAAATCTGGGGTCAGTAAGTCTCTTATGCTCACCAAGCCTGCATTTATCTGATTGAAAATACAGTAAAAACAGCTACTTCTGGATTCACTGATGACAGAAAGTTCAAAAGAACAAAATTATTTGAAATATTAAAAGTTTTTACTGTCACTTTTAATTAATTTTAATGTGTTCTAGACAAACAAAAGTATTCATTTTTTAAAAACCAAATCTTGAATGGTAGATATCAATGTAAACCAAAACATATCTCAACGTTTCTGTACTATGCTAATCAAGACTCAAGATTAATTTTATAGCTCTCTCTTTCTCTCTATCTCTCTATATATAAATATATATATAAAATTAGTGCTATAAAATTTGTCTAAATCTAAATCTGTTCTGAATTATGCTAGTTGAAATTCTGGTCATATTTTTTTAAGAACATTTTACCAGTCCCAAACCACATCAATCTGTATTTAATCATATATATGTGATATATAATTGTCTGGGAAGACTGAAAGTCAAAAACTGCTTATATTCAGGTGTGCCAAATTATTGTAATATTATTGTGCCAATAATTATTGTTTTCTTTTTCCACATAAAATGGGCCTAGAAAGAGATAAAAATCTGACTAAAAGTTTAAAATGATTAAATGCTCATGAGAAGGATGCAAAACTAATGCAATAATAGAATTAGCAAAGTTGAAAAATGACCATTGGGCAGCCAAATGCTTATTGGGTCGCCATAGTCAGAAAAAAACAGGTGGAGAAGAAAAGACACGTGTTAACTGCATTAATGAAGAATTAATGTTAAGAACTAGGTGAGAAATGATCAGGTGCCATTTAGTCTTCAGCACCATCATTTTCCTGAACTGAACCAGTCTCCACAAGTGCAGCGTGTCAGGTTCTCAGAGACTTTGTTTGAGTACAAACATGACCCTCAAGAATAACATGCTGAAGAGTTGTGAGATCTATTAAGACTGATTTCTCATAGGCTTCATGGACGGATAAGTTGTTAGCGACTCTTGAACCACTGTTTGAAGAATTGATCTTCTGGAATCTGACAGCAGGTTTGGGGAGCTCGTTTTTAGTCCATCTCCTATCTTGAAACGTCTGTCTTGCAGAGATTGACTAATATGAGCTTCTAAAACCTACTGTCAGATTAACCTAACCTGCTTAATAATTTGGCACACCTGAATATAAGCAGTTTTTGACCTTCAGTCTTCCCAGACAATTATATATCACTTATATATGATTAAATACAAAATCAATAGTAGTTATTAAGATTGATGAGGTTTGGGACTGGTAAAAAACTGAATTTCAACTTACTGTGCATAATAATTCAGAACACAGTGTATATACAGTATAGCTATATTGTTACAGTAGTTCAAGTTTCTCATTTTTTTCTATATTACTGTGTCCTCTAAAAAACATCTAAGACAACGTTAATACTGAAAGCACTATTTAGTCATGAACCATTCAAAAGCAATAGAACTTTTTTTTAATAACTTAATATTTTACAACACTGAATATTGGCACTGTATGATCTTTTGAAGTCTGAAGGGTTTTGTGTTAAAAGCAAAAGAAGATTCCAGCACACACACAACCGGTTCCTGTTTCTCCACAGCAGGATTTGGTTTCTCTGTCTCTCAGCTGCGATCACCTGCAGAGTGGAGACGCTAGATCCATTTTCTTCTCAAGTTCTCACTGGAATAACGTTTTAAAGATGACAGACTCACTGCATCATGGAGCCCATCTCAACAACAAGAAGATGTAACCTACTGTTGATCGGGAAACTCACTCCTCGCTCTCAAAGTCTCAGATGTTTTCAATGCCAGTGATTTCATTGCCAGTGTTTTGCTTTTCAATAATCCTTCAAACCGAATTTCCGTTTCAACAGCCCGTGTCTGCCAGAGCGTCCCGCAGCAGTGAAGCTCTTGTTCAAATATGAGTTTCTCACCGAACCGACACATGGAGCATGTCAGTACGAGTTCATTAAACTAAAAGGAGTATCTGTCCTGGATAAGCAAGCTTTTGAACAGCCTGAAATCTATCTGAGGACCTCAATCATAATTTACAAACCGCTAGGTCAAAGTTTGCACGCAGACACATATTTTCGCTGGATCAGAACATTTCATGTCTTAGTTCAGAGCAGATGAGTGAAGGATAAAAACCAGAATGGAGCAGTGAGAAAGTGGAAAACTGGAAAAACAATCAACTCTTTCTCAATACTGTAAATACTGTAAATGTTCCGTAAATGCTGGTCTCATTGTGCATGATTGATCAGGACATGTTACCATGAAGAAAAATTGTTCATTTAAGCTCTTTCCTGCTCTGAAATGACCTTTCTTTTCTGCTGCCATAACTAAAGCCATCCATTTAGAGAAAAACAATATTCACTAACATGTTCCAAAAAGGAAAACATGGCATAAAAGAGTAATTGTGGGTTCTCCAACGAGCGTTTCAGTTCTATTTGTAACATTATGAACGTTATGACGGTTCATCAAAACATTACAATATCATTCTATTTTAAAAAACAAAAGAAGATATTTTGAAGAGTGTTTGCATTTCTTTTGTCCATATTAAAGTCAATGGGGTCCAAAACAACAACATATTCTTTCATAGACGAAAAAAATAAATAAAGGACAGGAACAAAATAAGTATATTTTCATATTTAGATTTACTGAAAATTATGTTTTGCATTCAATACAGCGAGGCTGGGTCTGTACTGAAATGATAACAAAGTAGTCGACTTATAGACAAATATGACATATAGAGTGTAAAAGAATGCTAGAAATATGACCCGGTTTAACGGGGGGCCTAAATAAGCTGTTTTGGGAAGTATTCCAAGAAAGTATGTAGAGTCAGGACGCTCCATGGGGTTGTAACTCTTAACTCCACTACAGGGCAAACAAGACGGGGAGGAAAGGAAACCCTAAGGCAAACCGTATCAAGCAAACCAAAACAGACGGATCTTTAAACACTGTGTGTCCAGCACATATTGTAAACCCGTAAACATGGCAGTTGCAGTAATAGACAGATACAAGCTTGTTTCCCACAACTTCCTTCACCCCATCAGGAAGTCACTGTTGTATAGGACAACAACACCTTTCTACTGAGCCCACTCATTTCACACGTGTGTCCTTTTGAGTTTTGTATCTGAATCACACAACTGTGGTATGCCATTCATTTCATAAACTAAGAAAGTGCAAAAACAGCATGAGTAAAAATAAATACCTCTAAGACAAAGGTGTGTGTTTACATTTGCACACACACCTTCAGTTTGCAAGCCACTGTTAATGTATAAAAAAGCAGCATGAACATTCTGCCAAACATCTCCTTTTTTATTCTACGGCCATACAGTACATGAGGGTAAGTAAACTACTTCTTTAACTTTTCTTAATACAGTATTTCCTGCATTCTTTCTCTCAGAATTGAGAGGTGAGCAGTGGCCATTAAACACAGCAAATCAGTCCAACAGGAAAAGCTGAGCTACAGCATGTCCTGAGCTACAGTGGTAGCGATATGTCTACTGAAAGAGAGCAAAAACATTCTTCCACACGCACATATACACAGTCTCCGAGTCAAATGAGCTTAATAGGTTTACCAGTCCAATGTGGAAAAGACATTTTTCATCAAAGTCATTTCACCACCGCACTGTTTAGCCATCAGCCTCCTGCTGCATTACAGACTTGAAATTCTTCATTTTAGAAACTCTGAGAAAGCATTTTAGGAGCATAAACTACCATCTCAGCATAAAACCGCAGGAGAGAGAACTGCTTTAGGCAGAACACACAACAAAATCTCTGACTAAACTAAGGTTTACCGTCAAGACAAGAACACAAAATCTCATTAACATACTACTGTGTGTGAGCTGGCTTCAGTTTACCAAGGCTATTTGCTATTATACAAACAAAAGAGGGTTTTTTACAAATACACTAATATTCAGAAATCTGGGATTTTCAAATGTTTCTTAAAGAACGCTTAGCAAGATAAAATGCTATTACATTTTATAACCATTTATATATATATATATACAGTATATATATATATATATATATATATATATATATATTAAAATGCTATATATTCCAGTG
>JAUCNO010000191.1:5157761-5171870 GCA_032353835.1 Enteromius viviparus
TATACAGTATATATATATATATATATATATATATATATATATATATATATATTAAAATGCTATTTATTCCAGTGAAGGCGATTTTCAGCAGTCATTACTCTTTAGTGGCACATGATCCAAATCATTCTGATATCATTATTTGCTGCTTAAGAACCATTTCTTATTGTTACCAATGAAACTTTTTAAGAAAATCTCCTAAAACCCACTGATTCTGAGCTTAAAGATTTATTTGCTTAGATTTTATTTGCTTAGGGGGAAATAATCATAAGAGGCAGTGGTTTAAGGGTCAGTGGTTTAAACAGGGAAACAAAGTAAACAATTGTTGTTTGAGTGTGTCTCAACTTTTGAAAGGTACCACATTACATACATCCTCATCTGCCTCATTCGACACCTCACAGTGTGAAAACCTCACATATACTGTCAAAACAAACGGAGAGGGTGAGAAACAAGTGAGAAACTAACAACCAAAGTGATATTTGTCTGCGAAAGCTCCCTTTGCACTCACAGGTGGTGGACAGAGTGTGTGGTGCATAGGCATTAATGCGCATAGCCTGATCCAAGAAGCAACAGATCTAAAACAGAGCCTTTTCATTCAAGATATCAGAAACCTGAACCCCTTAAAACATGCATTAAAGACTCACCGTATTGGCAGCGCATTCCCTCAAACCCTTCCGGACACTGACAAAGCTGATCACCCGTCTCAGAGCACTTCCCACCGTTAAAGCAGATGCCAGAGGAACACACTCCTGTGGATAACACACACTATTCAGACACCCTTGACCCACAACACACACGTACAGTGTTATGATACTCACTATGCAGACAGCCTCTGTCTTCCCCTCTCTGCATCCAACCTGGGCAGCACTTGTAGACAGTTTTCATCTCCATACTGTATGCCTGCCTGTATACTGTATAATACCCTGTCCTGAGAGAAACAGATGAAGAGAGAGACAGAACTATAATGAACAGGTTTATTGTCGATACTGAAATAAGCCAAAAAAGATGACAAATTAGACATAAATATCACTGAAATTGCATGAACACAATTTGTAACAAATGGACCTAAAATTTTGAAAGCAGAAGATATTTAGGCTGTTTTTTTATGATTAAGAATAGCCGTCGAATGATGCAACTGATACTGTAAAGCTCGTGGTGCTTTAAGAATCTTCTGGTTTCTGAACTTTAACCTGGTAAGGTGTTATAAAGGTAGCGTAAATAAAAACGCAGAATTCCATCTAGTTAGTTTAAAAGTAGCATATTGGACAAAATTGCGTACAGTTTAAACCTGGCCGATACGTGAACGAGTTGTTTGTTTGAAGTCAATCTTCAGTTCACAACATCTCAACGATTCTCTGTGATATCAGCCCTAGTCTTGCTAGGAAATCTGGTGATCTTTAAAGTGTTTATTGACCCTGAAAAGGTCATATTTTAAATGTATTTAAAACAGCAATTGTTTGGAAAATATTTAGTTTCTATTGTGTTACCATTTCTACTCTCTATAGTAGGCTGTCCCTAGTATTTATTAATTAACCAAATCAATTCATATTATTTAATATTGTAATCACATTTATTTAGTTAATTGGTTTATTTTTATATGTATTATCTTTTTTTATTATTATTTATTTTTTACAATGAAAAAGGGTCCCACTTTATATTAAGTGTCCCTAATACCTGTGTTCTTTCATAGTAACTAGATGTGTATGTAGTATGTAACCACACACATCTACAGCTGTAATATTTCTGTAACTACATACCACCCTCAGAATGGTGTGTGTAAGTACAAATGTGTAACAGGACATTGGTAACAACACTTTTTGGTAATGAAACTACAAATGTGTAACAGGACTAACATCATTAGGTAAATAACGTGTTAAACTTTATATTAAATAGACAATTGCTATGGATTTAGCATGTAATTACTCTGATGTTACACAGCAGCGGGCAGTAAATTAGGCTTCACATATAAATTGGGGTTGGTGTCCAGAATGTTACACTTTAAGCAGTTCCTGAGGAGTTACCATGTATATACACTGCTATTACAGAAATGACAGAAATATAACAGCTGTAGATACCATATAGCAATGTGTGCTTACACTGTGGTTACATACTAGATACACATTTAGTTACTTTAGAAGTACACAGGTATTAGGGACACTTAATATAAAGTTACACTCCAAAAAAAATTACACTCTTTCACTTATTCAGCTGTGAAACATCTCTTTCATATAATCATATCCTGTGTCCGTTACCTGTGCTTAGATTTTTTTTAAAATGCAACTTTTAAGCTATTTTTCTTCAGTTTCAGTGTTGTTATAGTTACTATGCTTTGTCACAATTTTACAGCTATAGGTTGTTGATCAGCATGGTCAGTATTTAGCATGCCAGAGACGAAAGTAATATGTTTAATAATTATGTGCTGTTTGATAATGTGTAAAGTGTTCTGCTTTCAGAGGGCCAATGGTTGGTTATTATAACTCCTATCAAATTACCAATGTCTGCTAGTCCCTTAACCGCAGATGTTCAGAAACGTGTTACTAGAAATCCCTATACTTAAGTCAATGGAAAGCATCTGCTGTGGTAATTGGCAAATTTGACACTATTAAATTGAAGGAGGGCAAATCTCCTAAAACCCACTGATTCTGACCTTAAAGATAATTGCTTAGGGGGAAATAATCATAACAGGTAGTGGTTTAAGGGTCAGTGGTTTAAACAGGGAAACAAAGTAAACAATTGTTGTCTGGGTGTGTCTCACCTCCTCTCGTAGCCCATGCACCAGCGCTGAGAAGAGCAGCCCTGCCTCCACACCTTCACCAAACGAGTAAACGCCTGAACACATGGTTGCCTCACCCCCAGCATAGACATCTCCTGCTCCTCACACACATTCGGCCTGAGAAAGAGTAAACATTATACAAACCATAAGGAATAGTTCACCCAAAATATAAATTTGCTGAACATCGAAGATATAGATGAGTTAGTTTCTTCATTGGAACAGATTTGGCACACATTCTCTGCAGATAATCCATTGCTAAATGCTACATTTCTCCAAATATGTTCCAACGAAGAACCAATCTCATTTACAACTTGGCTAAGGATCAGTACATTTTCAGCTAATTTTCTTTACGACCCAACATTGTTTCAAATAGATCCAATTTTGGTCTTCCTCAGTTTGGTTATGTAATGTTCCATTGATTATTAAGTAGAAGTTCCCTTTGAAATCCAGACCAATGGGGGCGCATTAATGACAAATTAATTACATATAATGGGCGATCGCTAGCAACATCAAGAACTACCCATGCAACATGAAAAAAGCCTTATGTGAGACAGAGCCTTGCACTTCGAACATCAAAACTCCCTCTTTAGTAATAATGTCATAATAACCCATTTTGTTCACATGTTAAAAAACATCCTATAGTTGTCAGCTGACTTAATACGCATGTGTTCCTCACTAAATACATTTGTGCAGGATGTAACCACATAAGAACTTGGGGACTAAATGTAATAATTATAAACCCTGTAGTGGGGATAAGGGAAAGTTGGCTTGTTGGAGCTAAAGAGCATTTATAACTGTGCTGGCCTGCTGGGTCTTGATGTTCTGCATTTGTTTATTATGTCACTACAAGGATATGAAGAAAAACTTTAATGAGTTGGGCTCTGATCATGCACTATGGCACTATGAGCCAACCAGAAAATAAATCAATAATCTGCTCTTAGATCTTATGGCTGCGGAAAAACATTGACAGGATGTTGACACAATGTTCTCACCACATGTTCTGGGTCCAAGTGATCAATTGCACGAACACACACATTCAACTAGCTACCTACATTCAAAATATTAATATAAATACTAAATAGACTAAGCCTAATCCTACCACTGAAGTTTTTTTTTTAATTTCACTTCAAGAATTCACATTATATGCTTTACTTATAGATGTTCCAACTAATATTTCCATGGTTTTCTCACAATTAGACCATTTTAAGGATAATACTAGTTTTAAAGTATAGCTGAATACATATAGCTTTCCTTCACTTCTTCTTATATGTCAGGAGCTGTTCTATGATTTAAACCTTTCTTATGGTTGTCCAAAGTTTAAAGCACCATATCCACATCAGGATATGGAATATCACTGGGAGTGCATTTCCACCTCATAAATAAATTAGGATACTGCAGAATGATTTGTTGTATTCCATCTGTGTTATATTTAAGTCTGCTTCTTAAAGTACTGAATTTAGGTTCATAGGCTGAGTGTGGTGAGTCTGGGCTCTGCCTCAGAGGGTCCTGTTCTCTCTCAGGTTGCTTCCTTTGACCATCTGGACTTAATACAACACATCCTGAGTTAATTAGGGGGCTCGCAGATAAACTGCACAGTCACACACCACATCAGCCCTGGAGTCAGTGTGTCAGAGACTCAGGAAGCATTGGTTCACTATTTACAAATTCTTACAGTGCAGTATTTGAGTTCATTTAAAACAATACATTTTGTTTAGATAAAGGTAGCATTTATGTTAAAGTTCAAAATATGATATGAAGTGTGTACAGATCATGTTTTGAATTTTTTTTAATGGACACACATGGCACTTTTAGCGACACCTAGAGATCAATTAAATCACTACAGAAATAACGCATTACTTAATTAGATTGTCAATGAACCTACCAAAACAAAGAGCTAACAATAAGAAACCAAATTAGTTATTGTTTTTTATTATTTTTAATAGTAATTTGAACATTAAGTACGTTGAAAACAGATCACAGAAATGTTTTTAGGTGACGTTTTCTTAAAAACACTGATAGCACATTTACTATTTAACCTGTAATGAGTATTTACCTAATAATAACTTTAATCACTAAAAAAGGCTATAGCCTATCACAATGTTATATTTGAAGATGAACATTTAGGCTAATTAAAACAGACACATCTTTTATTTGAATGTACATTAATGATGTAACATGTAAACGTAACATGTAAATGCTCATTAATGTATAGTAATTAACCATTATTTTAAAGTGTTTTTTTTTTTAGATAAAACAGTTTTTGCACATGTTGGAGTTAATTTTCAGATAGGAATTTCTCCTATATGACCAAAACATGATTAAAAATAAATATAGCCTACTATATGGAGTCACTCACATGTCGGGGTGCAGGTCCAGTGATGCTGCGCCGTTCAGAGACACGATCACACCGCAGAGCAGGAGCGCCACGGAGCAGCACATCGTTCACAGCATCCACATGCAGCAAACACTCTTCAGAGCTCCACCGTCCACTTTAAAGTGTCCGATCACTTCATTATACACGAGTAAGGTGTTATAGTTAATAGAACTTTATGGACGCACTAAAGCTTTTCTCCTTGCATCGAGCATCCTAGAAGTCCTGGAGCTAGTACCCTCAACTGGGAGCTCAGTGAGACAGAATCACTCACCGCTCTTTCAAGCAAACTTAACACACGCGCACGCGCGCACGCAACCGCTAGGGGCGACGTGTTTGCTTATTTCTTAAAATTCTGTTTAAATTCTGTAATACCACAATACAAATGAGACTTATACCACAATTAGGTTTTATTCCACTAACGTTAATAATTGTGTTGTCATTATGTCATTATTGCTTGCGAAGTAACAGATAATATATAATTTACCACAACTTAACTCGTCTAATCAGCTCGTGCTTTTAAATGGAACAGTTAATCAAAAACTCAAACAACTTTAGTAGAAATAATGATTAAATAATTGCTTTAAAAAAGATAAAAGAAAAGGCGAAAACATTACACATTTGTCATCACATTTATAATGTGTGTATTTGCTGTTTTGTGACTGAGGGAATGTTACCCAGAATATACTTAAACTGAAAATAATGTAAAGACTGTTATAATAATTTACAAACTTTCGCCAGAAGAGAAAGCGAAAACGCGCGACTTTTACGTGACACGCCGAGAGACTTTTATTTTGAAAAGCGTTTCTCGCGGTCAACGTCCGCCGGCTTCACGCAGGGCTGGGTTGATCTGGTCTGTGTTGGGCTGCGGAATGATTGTGTATTTCTAAAAAAAAACACACAAAATAATCAAATTTTACAATAGCATTTCACTTTAAGGTGTCTAATCGGTCGGCGGATCAGTTCTCGGTGAAGGTATGTGTCTAAAAGATTTGTGATGTGGTTTTCGGTCATGCTTTGGCCCTTTATTAGCTGTCATTGATGCACTCTGGGGGCCCTGGTGCGCTCATCATCTATTTCCACAGTTTTACGCCCCACATGTGACACATTAAAGTTCTAAACCTCCTTATGTATTTTCTGTTAGCTTTGAATCGATCCACCCAAACAATCAAAACAAAATATTACAAGTGCTAAGTTAGTACTGCTGCTGTCAATGCTGTCTTCAATCCAGCATAAATGAAATCAAAACCGTCCTTATCGGTGTTGTTTTTGTTGGCTGACTTTCTGAAACACAATCCACAATAGCGTTCAGTAGGTATGCTTATAAAGAGATTAAACTTTGGAGCAGCCCGTGTATTCAGAGGTATTTTGCTTCCTTAAATAGGCTAGTTGATCTCATGATCTAACCACAAGATAGAGAAGATTGCTGCTCTCCTTTCTGTTCTTCATTTTAACCTGAGAATCTGGGCTTGATACTGGGTGCGTTGGTTATTTATCTATATTACATAAATGGGATATTATTATTATTACAATCTTAAAGTCTTATGAGTTTTTTATTTTATTTTTTTAGGGTCAAATGTCACAGGCCAGGTAGGAAAACCTGTGATCTTTATAGAAACATATTTTAATATATATATATATATATATATATATATATATATATATAAAATGTATGTATGTATATTACAAAAGAAGAAAATATCAAAACATTGTGTGCATCCATTAAAATTGTATTTGATTCTCAGTGGATTCCTATTTGATCCTTTTGACTGGTTTCCAATAGGAGTTCTGTACACATACCTTTAATATTTTTTATTAATTGATTGACATGTTTAGGTCCTCACATCACAGCCCTCCTCCTCTTTCCCTGTAGATGAGTGGAGCGGCGTTTCCCTCTCCCACAGCCGAGATGGCGGAGATGAACCGGATCCACTATGAGCTGGAGTACACAGAAGGCATCAGTCAGAGAATGCGTATTCCAGAACAGCTCAAAGTGGCTCCATATGAGCCTGAAGGGCCGGATCTTCCAGAGCATGGGGCGCTCCACACGGCAATGATGCATGTTCCCGAGAGAATCGTGGTGGCAGGTAAAAGATGGGAAGATATTTGCACATTACAGTAGGATGTAGTGCGGTGATGACGTATTTTTGCAGGCCAACCCAGAAGTTTGCATCATTGACTTTTGGATTAATGCAGAAAATAGGCACTGTGACCAACAAAAGTTCATGATACTCTCTTATTTTGTTCATAGTGAAAATCTTCACAAATGAGCACAACTTAACAACCAAACAATTTAATTGTTTTTATTTACTCTCTGTCCACAACCTGTGTGACTTCTTTTCTGTGGGACACAAAATATATAAATATGTGTGTTTGGTAAATTTCACTTGCTGACAGTTTGTCAAAGAGTCGAATATCTAATCATTTGTTTAATCTTCCTTTTTAGGAGATAGTGATGACATGCAGTTTCCCAGAGATCTAGACCTCATTCAGTCCACCACACTGGAGACAACCCTGTCCCTCAAGACACCGCCTCGGGTCCTGACACTCAACGAAAGGCCCATCGACTTCCTCGAAATGGAGCAGTCGAGCTCCGCTGGTCACCCCAATGAAGAAGTAAGTGGAACAGACCAAATTTAGCAACAACAGTGTGTCAGCTTGGTTTTAGTAAATAGAGGAACACCTGTCCACTTTGGTTCTCCTTGCTTCACACAGGTGCGCACGCAATCCAGGACACGTAGAGAGCGCTCGGTCAGCGAGAACACAGGTGTGCATCACAATGGCCAGCTCGCCAGAAACGACTCCATGTGAGTGCAAAGCTACCAAAACACACACACACATACTTGCGTTTCACCTCTGGTCCTCTCACTCCACTATATGTTTTTTCCTCCTCCCTGGTGTCTCTCTTTCTCCCTTCATGCTGACTCAAAGGGGGTGAGTTAGAACCATGCATGTACATTGTTTAGTTTCAAGCTCTTGCGGTTTGTCTCTTGTGCTGTTTTTTTAACCTCAGTGCATGTTATTGCATGTACAGGAGTGGCACGATCACACTTGTCGAGACCAATTTAATCACAACTTGTGATATTGGTCAGTGTAGTTTAGAGTTGCTTTATCAGTCAATTTCTCTCATGCCGTGACTGCTTGACAGCTCTATTCTACTCTATTGTTCTCTATTCTGTTCTAATGAATGGCCACTCCTGGCATTGAGAAGCTGTTCACACGGAGGGTTTGTACTTAAAAAAACAGATCAGTCATTCTCCTTCAACCAGTTGTTTGCTTGTTTTGACATGGTGTTTTCTGATTGGCTGGGCTGTCTGTAAAAGTACGTAAACCCACCATTGTCCAGCATCTCTTTTTCTTTTTCCAGACCCCAATAAAACGAAGACTAGTACAGCTTCTGCTACTAAACTAAATGCGTCACGTCCATCAGCCAAACCTTTTTTTAAATTTAGATTTAGGGAAAAACAATATTTTAACAGAATCTACTAATATGACATAATGTAAGATATGCATATTACTGTTTTAAAAGTTTAGGGTCAGTACATCAGAGAATAATTATTTTATTTAAAAATAATGCATTATGTGTATCAAAAGTGACTGGAAAAATATTTATGATGATACAAATTATTTTTATTTTGAAAAAAGATATAATTTCGGTTTATCAAAAAATCCTCAAACAACAGTATCACAGTTTCTATGAAAATATTAGGCAGCACAACTGTTTACAACAATGATAATAATCAGCATATTAGAATGATTTCTGAATGAATCATCACTGGGCGTTGGAGTTACGATGCTGGAATTTCAGCAATATTTCAAAAGAGAAAACATTTCAAACATGAGAATGCAAATGCTTGTTGGTTAGCATAAGAGACCCAAATATGTACATTTTACCGACCCTGAACTTTTGAATTGTAGTATATTACATTGTTTAACAAAATTAACTAATACATTAAGTAAAGTTAACTCTATATAAAATAACAGTACGCAACTTTGTCAATACACTTGTTCACTGTTGCATAAGTAATTAATTACACAAAACCTGTCAAGAACATGTCCAAGTCTTATTTGACCTCAAAAATTAAAAGAAAGAACCAATTGATATTTGCTTAAAGAAAATAAATTTTATTTTTTTAACTATTCATATAAACCAGGGCTGTCCGAACTCGGTCCTGGAGGGCCGGTGCCCTGCAGAGTTTAAACTTTGCAGGACACTGGCCCTCCAGGGACCTGTTCCGTAAACCAAGATTAGAGAATAAGCCAGGCTTATTTCAGTTAGTCTGACTTATTGCCAGTTAATTTGTATTAAAATAAGTCAGATCTGCCATAAGCCTGGCTTATTTGGTAAACTTGTTTTATGGAACAGGCCCCAGGTATTCAGTTTCATGTAAACGTTATTCATGTTAAAGTTTTTGAAAAATAAATCCTGGTATATGGTCGTTCTAAAAGATTTGATTTGTGCCATCATTTATATCTTTGTTTAGTCTACTTTATTACTGGTTTGCTGATGAATTACAACATTTCAGACAGTTTTAACTGTCAGAGACTGAAGAGTCAGATGTGATGGTGGCTTTGGAGCACAAAACCAGTCATAAGTAGCACTGGTGTATTTGTAGCAATAGCCAACAAATCATTGTATGGGTCAAAATGATCAAGATGATCGAAAATAAGTACTGTGTATGCATATTAAGTAAAGATCATGTTCCATGATAATAATTTGAAAATTTTTACCCATAAATAAATGAAAACCTTATTTTTTAAGGATTTTATTTGGATTATTTTAAAGGGGATTTTCTCAATATATCCTAATAAACCATACATCAGTGGAAAGCTTATTTATTTTGGCTTTTAGATGGTGTTTATTAGTTAATCTCTATTTTAAAAAATTGACCCTTATGACTGGTTTTGTGATCCAGGGTTAAAAGCCAGCCCGGTCTCATGAAAATGTATATAAATAGTTCACCGAATTTAAAAAAACGAAAACTCTTACTTTTCAGCATAAATGGACTTTGACGTATATATGATACTCACGTGTTTGGCATGCATATAAAATGCAGTTTTCACATCCATATTTCGAACGCAAATGGAAGATATTTTGGAGAAATTTTTTAACCAGGCTGTTTTTGGATCACCTTTCACTTCCATAGTAGAAAAAAATACTATGGAAGTCAATGGTGATCAAAAACAGCCTAGTTACAAAATTTATTCAAGGTATCTTTTTTTTGTGTTTGGCAGAACCAAAAAAGTTCATACTGATTTGGAACTACTCCATGGTGAGTAAATGATGACAGAATTTTCATTTTTGGGTGAACTGTTCATTTTACTCAAATCATGTCGATAATTTAGAGGCTTTAGCATGTTTTAAATATGATGCAGTTTGGCTTTATAGAGAGGAACAGCAAAGGCATTTATCTATAGCTGTCTCTGTGTGTGTGTGTGTGTGAGAGAGAGAGGGGGGGAAATTATTGCACTGACTGTTTTTTTTTTCTGGCCTGTCAGGAAGTTCCAGTGAAGTATGCCACACACAACAGAAGCACCTCACTACCATAAAGCTGCCATAAACCCATGGATCTGCATCCAGGCCTTCTCAAAAAAACTTACTTACTGTTCTAACCAGGCTGTTTTCAGGGCACCTTACAAAATCGCTAATCAAGGATCTGGTACTGATCGACTGAATGCCAGAAAACCAAAAACACTGCAGTCACGGAAGGAAAACCCCAAGTTTGTTACTTAATAACCAATGACAAACATTCCAGTGAGTGGCCTGGCTGGCTGGCTGGCTGCTATTGAGAATTTACAATACAACAGCGACATCTGCTGGTGAAGCGTGTCAGCAACTGTGATTGGAGCTACAGTCTCATAACAGCAAGAAAGCAATCAGGGATTACCTGCGACGTGAATATACAGGTATTTACAGGCAGTTTACGAATGATATAGCCTTTTGACTTTTAAAGAATTTTTAAATGTTTGTTGAGTTGTGATTTAAAAGTAAAGTGAAAGTGTTAAAACGAAGCTAAAGGTTTGTTAAATGTATGTATATGTATGTCCTATGCAATGTGTATATCTGCAATAAAGTGATAAATAATTACAGCACTTGTGCTTTATTGATACCACCACCTTAAACTAATCGCAATGATGTGACGAACGCGACTTAACGTTATTTGACTGATTAATTAGGCCCATTGACAAAAGTAATATTTTTTTTTATTTTTTGTGATTGAAACTGAGATTTTTAAATCACTTGAAAGCTGAATAGATTTTTACATCAATGCAGTTTGGTTTGTTAAAATAAGACAATATTTGACTGAGGCATAAATCTGGAATATGACGGTGAAAAATAAATAAAAATGAAAAAATCCCCTTTAAAGGTGTCCGAATTGAGTTCAGGGCTTCATATATGATATTTAGCGTACTTATATCCTAATGATTTTTGGCATACAAGAAAAATCTATAATTTTGACCCATACAATACATTTGTGACTATTGCACTAGTGTTTTGTGGTCCAGCTTTTACCTTTTCGTTCGACCCCCTTTCCCCCTTTCTCTTGAAGAAATTGACTTTTAATAATGTTTCTGCTTATTTTTATATGGCGGACCCATGCTAGATAAGAACTAGCTAAACAGAAATACATGAAAATAAACAAAAACTTTTTTTCCCTGCACATAAGATCTGCATTCTCATACTAGATGAAAAAGTTTCTCAGTGATATGCTTATTTATGATAAGAACCACATCATTTATTTATGTAAGGCATAAGAAGGATACACTTCTGGACTTATCAATCCATAAATCCATCCCTTTTTTAAAAATGAGCCTCATACGACAGGTGAAATGTCTGCTGTGTCTGTGAGGATCCTAGAGGGCGCTGTACCCAGCCACTATAACTCAAGCCCTGCTGCCCCCTTCCTTACTCCCTTCTTCCACTTTGTATCTCTGAAGCTAACAGCCCATGAACCATTCACAAATCATGGTCATGAACAGAAGCATTCCTTTGTCCTCTGGGTATATAGGGCTTCATTTGGTTCATTCCCATGATATATGCTGAGGGCAAGAAGTCGTTTAACACACAATTTATTAGTTTCCTGATTTATAACCCATGCAAAAAGAAACATGGTCCCTGGCCACCTCCTCTTTTACTCTTTGAATACCCTTTAATAATTTTTGGACTAATGATGTGCGTAAGAAAGAAAGTACAATAATTACACACAAGAAAACAAATGCAAGGCTCGCTTTTTCTTGGAAACTTCGATCAGGCACAATCATATCCATATAATGTATTGTAGCTTTTATGCCATCATTCATGGTGTGACTTTCTTGAAAGGTTTGTACATTATCATTAAAAAGCAATTACTCCATAGAGAAAAGAAATGGGATTTTCCGACTATTGGTTGCCTGCATCTCACAAACTTTCTAAAACTTCCCCCGTTTTATCTTAGATAAACATAAACGCCCTGTTCAGATGGAAAATGTTTTATGGATAGTTATCGCGGGACAACTTGCTCAATCAGTTGGAACAATGTTTCTTTAAATCAGTCAGTTTGTTTCTCTTGCTGGTCGCTTTCCACATTCGTTCGTCTGGATGAGCGGCGACCTTGTTCCACTGACTCATACGAGCAAAGATTTTGTGACTCACTGTTGGCGGTGTCTGAGGGATGAGCTGTGTAAATCATCTCTGTTCTTCTCCCCTCCCCGAGCCACAGAGAACTCGGGGTAACCTGCACCAGTGGGATCTACTCTGCATTACTGCCTCTCTGAGCATTAAACCACACTGCAATCACAATATGAGTGAGTATTTGGAGGAAGCTAGCGGAGACAGGAAGTAGTCCTCTGTATCGTTTGCTGGCTCATCACTCTGGCAGAGGATGCTTGGAAATTTAAATGTCGTTGTGTGGTTAATTTCAGAGGTGCCGCTGAGTTGATTTTGAGTGCAGAAAGTTCTACTGACTGAAGTTCAAAAATAACTGTTGCCCTTGGCTATCACACTCCGTGGAGCTAAACTGATACATTACTGTGTTTCTAAGGCATGGTGCAGCTTTTGACCACTCAAAGCAGAGGGCTCTAGCAGGTAGCGGTGTGTGTGGTGAGCGTTTTAGATGGAGAAGATAAAGGGAATACTCTTTTGACGCTGTAGCAGCTGAGTTCTGCCAACCCCGCCTATAATGGAGAACACAGACAGGGAGAAGTGCAGTGAAGGATGTGGTCGGAGGGAGACGAGGCTTACCAAATTAGTTAATGACTCATTAATTGTCTGTAAATGTTAGAGGTGAATTTCCATAGTAAACACTTTGGTACACGACATCTGATCCAAGATCAGAGAGGAAATTTGATGAAGGGTTATTTATTTTCAGTGATTAAGCAGGTTTTTGGGAAATTTGGGAAATTCTGGGAAACCTTGTAATGAGGTTACCTAGATCACCATTAATAAACACCGTCCTTGGTGCATTATGCAGGAAAGAAATATTTATTTTTTAAAATCTAGTTTTACAGTAAAACAAATTATGCTGAAAACATGATTTGATTAATATACTGCTCAAAAGAATTAAGGGAACACTTAAACAACACAATGTAACTCCAAGTCAATCACACTTCTGTGAGATCAAACTGCACACTTAGGAAGCAACACTGATTGACAATCAATGTCACATGCTGTTTTGCAAATGGAATAAACAATAGGTAAAAATTATGGACAATTAGCAAGACACCCCCAATAAAGGAGTGGTTCTGCAGGTGGTAACCACAGACCACTTCTCAGTTCCTGTGCTTTCTGGCTGATGTTTTGGTCACTTTTGAATGCTGGCGGTGCTTTTACTCTAGTGGTAGCATGAGACTGAGTCTACAACCCACACAAGTGGCTCATGTAGTTCAGCTCATCCAGGATGGCACATCATTGTGAGCTGTGGCAAGAAGGTTTGCTGTGTCTGTCAGCGTAGTGTCCAGAGCATGGAGGCGCTACCAGGAGACAGGCCAG
>JAUCNO010000191.1:5204921-5230866 GCA_032353835.1 Enteromius viviparus
GGACACATTTTTTATTGATATTGATCATTTGCCTATCGCGATACATATCGTTATCGTTTTATCGCCCAGCCCTAATAAATGTCACATAAAAGTGTGTCGTCTTTCATTGCTGTTTATTTGCATTCTCACTTCTTAAACATTCCACTTTTTTAGGCGGTGATTTGGCTTTATATTCTCTCTAAAATAAATAAGTGACTTGATGTTTCTAGTGGTGGGCGCACAAACATCTGGTACATTTTACTCTGTCATTTCAGTTCCTTTCTATGTCAGCTTGACTTGACTTTTTCTTCTGTTTTTAGTTGATTTTCTGTATGTGCAGCTCTTAGCCAATTTGATCAAAAGTGACAGTTATTTATAATATTGCAAGGATTTCCATTTCAAATAATCTTCTGTTCTTTTTAACTTTCCATTAATCAAAGAATCCTTTCAGTTTTCATAAAATGTTTTTGCTTATTGTAATGATTTCTGAAGGATCACTGCAGTATTGATGCTGAAAATTCAGCTTTGTATCATAGGAATAAATTACAATTTGTAATACATTTTACAATATTGCTGTTTTTACTGTATTTTGATCAAATTTATGCCGCATTGGCAAGAACAAGACATCTTTCCAAAAAAAAATCTTGCTGTCGAGTGACGACATACTTATTTTCTCTTCTTTCTTTCTAGTTCTCTAATTTCTTTTACTTTGACCCTTTTTCTTTTCTGCTTTTCTTAACATTCCTGCGCTGTCATTCACTCATTTCCTGTGCGTACGTCAGTATACAACAGTCTCCCATTTAGTCGCAGTGTGGGCGAGTTTACCTCTTCGCTGCCTCCACTGGCCATGCACAGTAAGTCACAGCTTGTGTGCCTGTCTGTGTCTTTCATACACTCGCTAACCCCCCCAATTAATGTGGCGCAATTTTCCTACTTGTGAAACCTTCATGCAGTGGTGTAAAATCCGATTTTCCTTTTATATAGCTCCTCAGGAACTCTCCTGGGATGTCTCTATGATTTGAAGGACACTTCTAGTCAGTGTTCCCTCTAAGCTACCCGCTCCTGATGAAGCTACTGCACAGAGGGATAAAGCGTTTTGGGTCACATTGAGCTGTACTGTAAATTTAACGAACGCATCATTCTTGAGATTAAGGGAAAAGGAGTCTTGACCAGGGGTGTAAATCACAGGGGGGTCAGGACCCCATCTGAGGGTTGTCCTACCTGAAAATAAAATTACAAACTACTCCGTGTGTTATAAATAATAATATAATGCTGTCCTTTAATTATATAAGTAGTAAAACGCAAAAAAAAAAAAAAAAACGTTTTAAGTTTAGAAACATTTTGAGTCCCCCTCCTTTGCCTCACAGTGGTTTAGTCCACTGCCTGCTTTTCCTCCTATACTGATATCCAGTGGAGAGAACAAAGCTCTTCAGTAATTGTGTATAAGTAGCCTGTCTAAGCTATTTTATTCACTTTAAACATTGCTCAGTTAACTGCAGTTGAATATCTAAAAAAAAGAGATGTCCTCAGTTCCAGATGAAAGCTTAAATACAATGTGGAGGATAATTTATAAAAGAAAAAAATTATAATATTATAATATGGCCGCATGGTGAACCTATAAACCAAACCCATATTTAGAAACACTGTCTTCATGCTATGTACACACATCTATACAAGTACAATTTGAGCTGTATTATTTGTGTTCCCTTTCATTTTGTGTTTAACCTGCACCACACACACACACACTGTTGAAATTTATTAGAAAAATTTAATTAAAATTTATTCCTTTAGTCTTGACAATAAAAAGTTTTTAAAATGTGTTATTTTTAATTCTATAATATTTTTTTATTTTAACATTTATATGCGTCTTATGTATTTGTTAAAGATTTATATATTTTAAAATACTTAAATGTATAAAATAAAAATTTTAAAATTTGTTTACATCAAATTTAGGATTATAGGCTATATTTCAAAATTATAATGCTAAATATTTATATTAATTTGATTAATTGTCCTTAAAAACTAAATGTGGTAAAAATGCATATTTAGAGGGAATATTGTGCCTGAATCATTTTTCTCCTGTCACGTTCTCTCCTTTCCACAGGTAGCTCATCAGGACTGGCTAATCCCAACTTTGCCAACTTCGATAACTTCCCCAAATCGTGCAGTGCTGATTTCGCCTCATTTAGCTCCACCCAGAGTAACTCGGTGGGAGAGGCACATAAAGCGGAAGCAGCCAGCGTCAAAGCAGACCGATACGCAGCCCTCGCAAACCTCGACAACATATTCGGCAAACCTGAGCAAGGTGCGTTTTTTCACACGGTAACAGCTCATCCTGTCGGGGCTTAGAACAACATTTTGACTCACTTTCTGTCCTTGTATTCTGTGTGAAGCTACAAAATGGAACAAATTATTATATTAACAACAAACATTAAAAACATAAATCAATAATGCAATAATAAATGTGCACAAAATCCTTAAAATAAGCAAGTCATCTCCCCACAGGTACGAGTTCAGCCCCTCCATCAGCTGGTGTGGGTCCTCCACCTCCACAGGCAGCTCTGTTGGGCGGCGATCGCTATGCTGCTTTAGCTGAACTAGACAACGTCTTTAGCCCCTCAGCACCAAACGTGAGCGGCTACAACACTGCCACCACCGCACAAGGGTGAGACTACAAAGAGACGTGGCCCTTTACCTCTCAATGTCTTTTTCTCTGCTGTGTTAAGCTCTTCTTTAACTCTCGCGTTCAGGTCTGTGTATGGATCCTCTACGGCTGCTCCTCCAGTTCAAGCACAGCAGGGTTTACCCAGCATGCCTCAGGGTTTTGGCGGTAAGCATCTTTAAGATCTATTTAAGATATCCATTCTTCGCATATCTTACATTTCTCATGTTTTTAACAGTGCCTTCGACGAATCCATTCGTCGCTCCCGGGGCTCCGCAGACCGCTCCTACTAACCCATTTCAGGCCAATGGAAGAGCACCAGTACCAGGAGTGGGTGTGGCCTCTGCAGGTATAGGCGGAGCTTAGGTCTAAATTGTAGAGTTTGAGTCATTCGTTCTCATCTTCTCTGAATTCACAGCAGGCTTTGTCCTCGGTTCTAAAAGAGTTTAGGCAGCTCTTGTTTTGTGTCTCATTATTTATTTAACACACCAGAGGGCTTTGTGAAGAGTTTTAAGTGGGTCAGATACCATCCATGCTAGGAGCTAACAGCTTGAGATCGCTTTTACACACGCTAGATACAAAGGCACCACAGAAGAGCTGCACAGATTTGTGGGTCTCTACATCCCTGCGGCGGATAAATGTTGTGTGTGTTCATGTTCCAGAGAGAGAAAGAAAAAAGGCAGGAAGGGGAGACATCTGTGGTTAAATGTTACATTTTGTTTGTCCCCTGAAATTTATATATAGGCCAAAAGTGAGAGAAAAGCTAAAAAGGAGTGAGACTGATGGTTTTGTATGGTTGTGTTCTTGACATGCTGAACAGACATGTTAGGACCCCTGCTGGGTCAGGCTTACCCTGCGGCCCACTTCGGTATGTCCGTCTCTCTCTTTCTCTCATTTTCTCCCTTTTCTGGGGCTTGTCCTTGGCTGTAAACCCATTGGTGTTATGAACTACACTGACCATAATTCTGTGGTCATTCTGACCTTTTGATCCCATTAAAGAAAGGTCTGCTTATATTGTCTTTCATTTGAGGTTGATGAACCCCAGATAAAGTATCGATATCCTATGTTCACATCAGTGGTCTCCAGCTGTCATTTTAATGGAAAATTGATCAAATGCATATGTTCAATAGTTATTTAACGTGAGTCGCAAAATATCAAGCCAAGTGACATCTGCAATCTGCCACTTGTTTTGATGTTTTGTTATGTAATGCTACCGTTAAAATGTTTTGGGGTAAGATTTGTATGTTTTGGAAGAAGTGTATAATGTTAGTGTTACAAAAATATTACAATTTCAATTTACAGTTTTTATTGTTTTACTCAATTTTAAAATCTGTTTTATTAATGTGATGGCAAAGCTACATTTTCTATCCTTCAGAAGTCTTTCCGATATGTGATTTGGTTATTATGCTTACTGAAAAAAGCTCTGCTACTTAAGAGTCACATTAGATACACTTTCTTTTTTCCAAAACAAATCTGACCCCAAACACATGTACAGATGTGTTTTTATATGTGTATGTGTGTATGTGTGTGTGTATATGTGTATGTGTATATATATGTATGTACAGTATGTGTGTGTGTGTGTGTGTGTGTGTGTGTGTGTGTATATATATATATATATAAACACACACAGAATGGGCCATTTATATGGATACACCTTACATTTCAAACATATCTAACCTAAACATTTCAAGATGGGTGGTGACCGTGGAGGCCATTATAAGGGTATCCATATAAATGGACCAGCCTCTATATATATATATATATATATATATTCTCTATTGTCTTTCCTTCTTTTTTGCTGTGGAGCTTTTGTCATGTTTTGTCATCCGCTTTGCTCAGGTTAAAAATAGCACTTCCTTAAAGTCAACGTGACCCTTTTTCCTAGACTTACTGTGATTAGTTTGTCAGTACGTTACTTTAGGGTTGTCTTCCAAGTTTAAAATTGAATTTGCTTTTCTCAGTGAAGTGTAGGATTCCTGAAAAAGTTCTATTTCAAATCCACTGAAAAACATTGAATTAGTCAAGTAGTTCAGCTGGTGAGACGAGGTGCAAACATTATCTCTGTGCATCTCACAGATTGGCTAAAAAGGGCATCTGTATGTATGTCAAACTGAGATATTAACACAGAGCTCTTCGTGTCCCACAGCCTCTTTTGGTCCCCCGTCCATGAGCATGCCGACTGGGTTTGGAAACGCTGCTGCATATAACCTTCCCACCAGCTTCAGTGGAAACTTCCAGCAAGCGTTTCCTGGACAGCCTTTCGGCCAGCAGCATGCATATCCCCAACAACCCAATGGTAGGGGATGAGAAAGACATGCTGCAGTGATTTAATGCCATTTATATTAATGCTTTACGACTGATTCCAATTTCATGCAACTTTTTGTAGAATGTTTATGCTGTCCATCAGTGAAAAGGACATGGTCACACATGGTCTTGTTTTGTATTTACATATCTGGCTCTCTTTCAGGAGGTTTTGCTGCATTTGGTCAGGGTAAAGTCACTCCGTTTGGACAGAACATGACGGCGCCTGGAGTAACCAACAATCCCTTCTTGGTGTGTTAAATAACATTGTTGATTTCAATATATAACATTTTATTTTTTTGTTGATTTATGTATTATCATTTAAATATTTTAAAATCTTAATTTTGTTACAAATGTTACTTTGAGTCTCGTCTTGTATTTATTTAGAGCATTTAGATCTGTTATTAGTTTACAATTAATAATAAATATATATTTTATAGCTTACTTTTTACTCTAAATGTAAATATGAGCATTTTATTTTTATTAATTTACTTTACATTAAGTTAAATTGAATAATTAAATGAATGGATGGATAAATAATTTAGATTTATAAATTGTAATATTTTCAATTTAATTTAATAAAGTATGTAATTTAGAAATATATTAATATAATATTAATATAATGTTTGTTTGTTTTTTTTTAAAGCCTACATTATATTCCAAATGTCTATTATATTATATTATATTTATTTATAAAATAACTTTATTTGTAACTATTTTTATAGCTTTAGTTTTTGTTTTCTCATCATATTTATCTGTTTGTGTTTTCTCTTGCAGGCAGGGGCACCAGCAGCACAGTTTCCTGCAGGAGGCTCCACAAATCCCTTCTTATAGCACGCCTTTGTTCTCCGCTCCTGCGGTGGGCGGCCTGCGACTCGTTCGCACCTCTTGCACTGTTTTGTTTCTCAAGTAGTTTAAAAAAAACCCATCAGTTTCTTAAAGATTTTTTTAATTACATTTTAAGAGCAGAAGACTGAAAAGAAAAACAGCAAAGGAATATATACATGATCCTATCTATGGCACATCCATAATGACAGAAAAAAAACATGTTGCAGGGTTGTTCGAAGAAAAGGAGTATCTTTTTTCTTTTTTTTTTTTTTTTTTTTTTAACCATGCTCCTTTTTGTCTATCCTGTGAACTGGCCTGACCTGGAAATCATCTGCACGACGTGGTGGATTACTAAGTTATTGCAAACCTCCCGTTCATGTCAATGCTGCAATTCTGTATATAATTCTTTGATAGAAATTGCTCAATTTTAGCTCTTTGTGCATATCAGTATTTGTATCTTTAACACACATACACACACATGCTGCAAATACGGCGCAGATGTCCGCCATGCTGTGAATAACATTAAGCAAGAATGTGGAATCCCTTTTTGACATCAGAGTGTCGCCTTTTTGTGCTTCTGGAGTTTCTGAGAATGAGGCAAAAACATTGTGTTTGTTTGTTTTCCGTTACGAGGAGTTTAAACTACAAGACTCTTTTTGGATGTCAACTCCTCATTAACTCATGAGACTCCGACTCAAGACCACTTATGTTACAGAGATCTTAAGTTAATGTGTGTATATATATATATATATATAAATAAATATATACAATATATATTAAAATGAATTTTACCTAAATCAAGTGTAATGGCTTCCTGTTCCTTGTGCTCAGAGCTTTGTTCCAATGATGACTTGTGCATTATCTTGTGTTTCTTTTGGATTCTCTCTCAGTGTTTCCGTCTCAGGTTTTCGGCACATCGTGGTATACAAACCACTCAAGAAGAAAATGAGTGCAATAATAGAAAAATATGCCCCGTAGACTGTAAACTGGAAGAACACAAAAACAGTGTATGTACATGTTCTGGATCCAATGCAAAATTAGCATCTGTGTCCTGCTGTGCATGACTATAATAATTCTGATCTATGTGGAGTGTGTCCGGTAGCCTCACCTGTGTGACAATATCCACCCCAAGCCCGCCACTATCCACCACCACTGAGGTGATGATTGTCTGGAGGACCAGAGCACAGAAGGTGTTGGCTCCGAACACAAGGGCGTAACGCTCCATGTTCAACCCAGCTGCTATCTGGTACCTATAAAGCAAGGACATGGATGACTATTTATTGAGTTTAGTCAATGATTTTTGTTTTGGTTTTTTTTCAGTAAATGTTGCATTTTTATTAACTACCATAATTTTTCTGGACCTGGAAATATATGTATAATATACCTGGAAATTATATATGTATAGTTTCATTTGTTCTAAAATTATATATATATATATATATATATATATATATATATATGGTGTTTTACTTTTAAATTAAACTTTTTATAATGTAGCTTAAACCATTTTCAGCAGCAAAAACATTTTTTCTGCCTTCTTTGCCGTGTGTGCATTTATTTTTTGCCTCTTCTGTATATCAACTTTGCTGTGTTGTGCATTATCTTCCTTAAAATGGACCTGAAATTTGTCTGTCATCATTACAGGTTCGAAATCTTCTCCATTGCACCAATTAAGGTGAAACAGCAAAGGGTCAGATAAGATAATGTACACATTTCTGAAAGTTTATCATGTGATTATGCTGTTAGTTTGGAGCAGTAAAGTTTGCCTTCAGCAAAATGTAATATTTAATTGAATTATTAATAAACATAATCTGAGCAGGGGTTTATAATAAGTCAGCTATTTTGAACAGAACTTACATGGCAATGGTGATGAGCAGCATGTATAGGCTCTTAAAGATGATGTAGCTACAGTAGCAGACCCAGATGTTGCCGCTGAAGACCATTGCAAAGAGAGCACCACCCTCCAGAGCCGAGAGCGCGCTCAGAGCCACTTCTCCCCAGCTAGACCAGTCTGCAGAAGAAAACCCGATACCGTACGCCGCCGCCGCCCCTGTGGTGCAGTAAGAAACACGTTACAATTCAGTCTGAAGGCCATTTACATTTTTATTTATCTTCATAATTATATTGTTCTATCAGTTTGAGCCTGTTAAAGGTACTGTGTATAAGTTTTTCACTCTACTAAAGCATAAAAACACCATAACATGTTTGCAGATTTTTAAGAAACATGAAGTTAACTAATTTGTTTATCCGAAAAACAATGCTACAGGTATTCTCCTTTGAAAACGCATGTTTTAAGATGGAATGTCTGTCTTTGTTTTGGTCTGTGTTACCCACTCACTGCCAGTTTACCCAATTGTATTTTGGCCCCCCCGGGGTGCCAGTTGGGGGAAAATACCACTTACAAATCCTCTACTGTGGTCTCATGAGTTGCCAGGCTTTCTCAGCTAGCCCCAATAGCTTTCGGGTGAGGGGGGTTCTGGTGGGGAACAATAGCCTACACGTTTTTTGGAGGAGTTTTTTCGTGATAAAAGTTGCTTTTCGAGGGCTGAATATCACATTATTGGGATCGCTTCAACTCACGGACGAGAAAAACATTGTGCTAAAGAGCGTTAAAGTAGCCCAGTTCCGCAGGAAAACCGTGGACTTGGCAACACTTTCTGCTTTAAACCTACTTTTGATTGAAAAGTACTTTTTTGCCATAGGCATAGTTGGAGTTTATTATGAGATTGTATGCCATGCTAAATTTAACATGGATGAAAACAAAGCAGTGAGGGATAGACTTAATGACTTAATTAGTCTTACATTGGTACACACTGTAAATGTCATAGATATAATAGTTTTCACAACTTTGTCTTCTGAAAGCTCTTTGTTCCCGGAAAGTTGAACAATCAGTAGGCTAGGCTATATTGCTAAACAAAAGTACAATTCATAGTACGCACTGTACCTCTATTCTTCAAAGCCTCATTTGCATTCCTGTCCAAAATACAGTATAGTGCTACTCTGACTAAAGTTCATATCAGATACATTTTCTAGACTTAACTAAGCTCACAATAAGTAAGTGTCCCGTCTACTCACCAAACAGGTTTGAGAGGGCCTCCACTCCTCCATTGTAGACGGTGAAGTTATTTGACGGCTCCACATGCTCCCACAGCGACTGGACGTAGTTCACGGTCTGGTTGTAGCCACAGGTGGCCAGTGCCCACCATGCTGACCAGATAAGCAGCGAACGTGAAGAGAAACACTGCAGGAAATCCCTCCGCAACTGGAGCAGAACATCACAGCAGCCACCTGAGATACCAAGAGGCCAAATCCATTTAGAGCTGGTTAATATTTAATTTTATTTATATTTATATCTGTTAGTTATGATGCACGTGGAATCAGCTTCCTATAGGAGAGTTTAATTATTCATTTACAGATTTTTATTTTATCACCTTGTCATTTTCTAATCAAAACGTCTACATATTCCAGTAAAACGAGATCTTAGGGATCTTAAACCCTGCACTTTTCTAATACTCAACTAAAACCTCAGATTCAGATCTGCTTCCATCTAGTCAACAACCAGAAATGATCTGTCACTGATTACATTTCATTGCAGCTTTAAACATGAAAGACAATTAGCTTTTTATCTTTTTCCTGTTAAGTATGAGATGCGTTTTCCTGTTTTTTCCACTGACAACCAACTTATTAGAAACCAGGGCATAGCTTCTTTATTTTATGGCATAAATAAAACCTAAAACTATTTTGTGTTAACCGTAAACCATATTTCAGGCATTTGACCAAAAACCATTGACTTTGGCACTTTGGAGCCAATTATTTTAGTGGGCTTAGGACTCATTCCTGCAGAAATTCGACTTATTAGTCCTACCTGTCTTGAAACTTTTTGCACTTGTGTTATCACTTTCTGTGAAAACTTCTGGTATTTGCTGCTGCTGTTTGGCTCCAACCAACTCTATTCCATCTTTTTGGCCTTTGCTTTGAAGATCCTCCTCTGTCCCGACATGCTCTTCACCATCAGTCTCTCCTCTAGTCCTCCTCTTTTGGTGGAAGAACATGCTTGTCTTGGGCATTGGGAGGAGGATGGAGCCGATCAAAGCAACACCGGTGAGAACCAGTGTAAACACTAGAATATTGTTATAGGACATCAGATCAAAAGAGACTAGGATTTGCCCCAACACTGAACCAACGGTGTAGCCCAGCAGCTGAGCAGTCCGGCAGTAGGAGGTGGCTTTCAGGTAATGCTTTAGCTCCACCACGCTGTAGAGATACGTGAAGTAAGCAACGTCACACGATGTCACCACTCCATACGTAAACTGCATGGCCTGCATTTCTGGGACACCATTACACCACAGCAACATGGCCGTGGTGGAGAACAGGATTAAACACTGGAAGATCGCCACAGGTTTGTAACGTAGCCAATCAGTGAGGAGGAAGACAGGAACCAGCACTGCCAGGTACGAGTATGTCCACACCGGGAATATCTGATTGGTTACCTTTGAGGAAAAGCATCACCAACAACAAGAAAGATTTTATTGCACAAATCTAAATTGGCCACTACATAACAACTGATTAATGCAAAACTGCATTTAGCCCAATCATATGCTCAGTCCGAAATCGCATACTTCCCTACTATATAGTAAGTGAAAAACTGTATGCGAGGTGAGTTGTACGTCCAAATTCATAGTATTCGAAATTTAGTAGGCGAGAAGTACCTGGATGACCTACTGTTTCCGCCTGCATTCTGTAGTATGCATATCATGGACACTTTCCTATCCCATGAGGATATTCGAAAAATGGCGGAAAGTGGAGACGCGGCTCATTTCAAGTGCACGTACCTCAGGGAAAAAAATTGTTTATTGTGATTAAATTAAACTTGTTTAATACAATCTAAATAAACGGATGACTTATTGAAAGTTTACATTTTCACGCTGTTGTGACGACGCATGGCACGTGACAACATTAATATGGCGTATGTAGTACTTTCCAATTCCATTCATACTACTCACATTCATACTATATAGGACATACTTTTTAATGGTCAGGTAGTACGTTCAATTTTAAATGTAGTAAATGTAGTATCCGATTTTGGATGCAGCAATAGCCTGTAAAAAACATGGACATAGTGTCTGTGACGTCACTTGTAGGTTTCTAAACAGCGTTTTTTAAGCTAAAAGCAGGCGGAGCCAAACATTGAAATTCGCATGTCACTTTCGAAAATGAGCAAAAAGGCAGGAGTCCAGGAGTTGGTTGATTAAACCATCTAGCGTTAGTTTGACAGTGGTGCTTAATTATCCAGAACTTTAAGGCTTATTATAATTTAAAAGATGAGTTTGATGAGGTGAGAAATGTACCAGACTGTAAACACTTTTTTTTTGCTGTAATGTTATGTAGGCTATTTTAACATGGGGTGTAATATATACCAAGATTAGAGTAACAAATTTACATTGTTAAAAAAAAATCCATGTAGACTATAATTAATTAGTTCAATTACTAAATAACAAGAGAATACATATATATATACATATTATATGAACAATAATATTCAAATAATGTTATGAAAAACTTATAATACAATATATTAAATTAATTGTAATCATTTTAGATTGATAAGTGCAGCTTTTACTATTTAAAATGTCAACATGTCAATTATAGTTGTTTAAATATTTTCCAACCACTGCATATTTTATAACAGTACTATATTTATTACACAAATCAAACTTACAATATCAAAATAACTGACAGTCATAAAAGGTTATGCTTTCTCTATAATAAATGAGCAGAGAACTAAGGCATAAACAATTCTGTCAACATTTACCTTTATTCTGAATGTTTTGACTTTCTTCTGTACAACATTACACATATTTTAAAATGTGTTCTTGTTGTTTTTTAACTGTTTTTTATCCGTACTAATAGTCACTAATAGACCACTATCTTCTTTTTGTATTATTATTGTAATTTTGGGATGCACTTTCTCTTTAATATCTGCTCAGATTGATATTGATTCCTGTGAGTCATGATGAGTTTCTGAAAGGAGATTTTGAAAACTTCTTGAAAGGTCACTATACCTGCTCAATAGTTAGGTTCTTGTCTGGTCCAGTTAGGAACGGGATGAGGAATGGTTCTAAAGGCTTTACTGTGCTGAAGAACCCGTAGATGCATAACAGAGAAGTGGGATACTTCCAGTCCCTCATCCAGCGCTTCAGTCTCTCCATCTTTTTAATTTCAGTTTCCTAAAATTGCATGACAGAGTAAATTTATCAGACTGAACACTATAATATTATAATATTTATGTTATTGTCAGATAGCACTATTTTTAAATGCACTGTTTCCCTTTGCAGGTGTCTGAGATCTGTTTTCATGGAAGTACTGCTCCTGTGTTAATCACCACCCACTCTGAGGGGAAGAGTCTCTCTGTGTGCTGTTAATAAGCAACCAGTGAGCAAAGTTCTGCTTAGATTGTTCTGATTACACCTAAATTATGAGCAATAATGCTATTTACTAGATAATCAGACATTATTTATTATTGTAATATGTATTGTTAATTTCATTAATAAATTGTGTTTAAGGTTCATTGCTTTGATAAAATTTTTGTCAACTTTTTAAGTCTTGTCTTCACTTTTCGTATAACTGTGACAATATTATTTGTGGTTTTGGAGTAAATGAAAGCATTTATTTTTGAAAAACTTACTAGTCACCATTTCTTGTCATTTTTATTTTATTTTATTACCAAAAAAGTAATGTAGACTATAATTAATTAGTTTAGTTACTAAAGAACAAGAAAATGTATACACAATGTATAAAGAATACTATTAAAATAATAATATAAAATAACTAGTTATACAATATATTAAATTAATTATAATTTTGGATTATTAATAGCATGTCATGTAGCTGTTACTATTTTAAATGTGTCAACTTGTTGTAAAATAAACAACTGTAAGTAAATAATGTATGAAGGAAAGTAATTTTGTAAACTTAATTGTCACAATTTCCTGTCATTTTAATTTAATAAAAAAAAAATAGATTTAATTTCACTTGCTTTTTTCCCATGTTCGAACTTTTATTTTGTATTGACACAGGCTTCTTCGGGCGGCCTTTTATTTTGAATTCCAACGTAGTTTCTAAAGCTTCCTGTTTCAAACTGTCTTCTCGTGACAAATCTTATGACACTTTGTGGATAAAAACAAAAGCAGGTTAGAAAAATACACACGTATGACTTTTAATGCTTTATTAATGCAGCTACTGTGCAAAATCTGTATCAAAATAGACGCGTCAACCAATATTATCGTAATTTAGTGTCAGCAAAACGTAAATACGTCGTGACCTAACTGTTAATGATCTTTTATAGATATATAAAACAAGCTACTGATATGATAATACTGAAAGTTCCTTAGATACTTGTGTAAATTTGATAAAAATATTATACTCTATTGTAACGGCATACATTAAAATACCACTTGACATCATCACTATACTATGTTAAAGCACTTTTTGTAAAAGTAATCAACTGATTTACATGTATTGTCCAGGTGTGCAATCATGGCAAGCAACAAATTCCAGATTGTGGTGCAGGGAGAAGCGTCAGAGACGGACTCAGATGATGAAGTGTACATCACCTCTGCTCCTCCTGTCCATGCATTATTATCATCATCATCATCATCAGGGATGAAGGTGGCAGGAGAGGCATCTGAGACTGACAGCGAGGACGAGGAGGAGAGAGCTTGCAGACTAGCTTCAGAAAGCCATCAACAGATACTCCGCAAAGACCTGCCTCCTCTCATCGTGATCAGAAACACACCTGCGACAGCGTCCGGGCCGGAGGACAGATCTTCACCTGTGTCCAGACCTGACTCAGGTAGGTTTAACACGTTACTCCAGCAGAAACTGCAGGAGAGCAATGCGCGCTTGTGCACAGACGTCAATCAAAGCCTGAAACAGGTGTATCAGAACGCAGCACGGGACATAAGACAGGCCACCGCTCACCTCAACAACTCTCAGACAGGCATCATCAATGCGTCCCATAGCATTAGACTCATACTAGAGGACCTGAAGTCAGTGTCTGAGAAGATCGACATCATCACCAGCTGTCATCTGCTGCCGGACATCACCATGCCAAACCCACTGTCTGAACAATCCCAATCAAGTGCATAGGAGCACGATGAGATGGCTGTGTGTGTATATAAGATGACAAATTCTGTGAAATATTATTGCTAGATATATTAGTCCAATATTAGCCACAGCTTGGATACATTTTCATGAATTTCTTGTGTGCTGCATATCAATAGTATTTTACCAGCAAGGCCATAATTATCAGTTATTATTAATTAATAGCATCATAATTTGTTTGGAGTGATTAGTTGAATGCACTGAGGAAATAAAAACAATACATTCTGTAAGTAAAAAAAAAAAAGTTAACTTGTCCAATGTGTAAACTAAATTTCTCAATTCTTTTCTCTTAACATGAAAATTTAGATTAATCAGTAAAAGAAAGTGTATTTTTTAGGGGATATAACTAGTCAGCATGTCTTTTAATCTTTTTTTTGTTAACTTTCATAGTCCTTTGGTCAGTTAATGTCAAGATTATTAATATCAATATTATTATGTTTATAGAAATTTTGTCATATAGCTTGAAATATATCCGTGTACAAAGGAAAGTATATATTACTAGTCACCATTTCTTGTAATGTTTTAATCTATTGCAGTTCACTTACACATTTAATCAATTTAATTTTAATATTTATATAATAAAACTAATATATATTTAGCATTTTTATACATTGGTTGAAATGAAAGCAAAGGAAGGTTCAGAATTTATAATGAACTTAAGTATAATTATTAATATTACTATTAAAATGATAAAAAAAAGTTAAAAAACTGCATGTCACAATATAATATTAATGTAAATATTATAATATTAATTTATACATTTATATTAAATACAGCATGTTACATGGGAGGTCAACTATTGCCAAATATGAATTTATGCATAAGAAATATATGCACAAAAAGCATCACACATAAAGTTTGTTTAGAAACTTTATTGAAACATACAGGTCTTTGATGGGCGTTTTGGAAATGTATACATTTATAACAATTGGAGAACATGAAAGCTTCATAGCACCACCTTGATCGGAATAAACGCAAATAGGAAATGCATACAATGTGAAACACTTGCAACTAAGTTTTAAAGGCACTTTTTCCATTGATGCATATGAAACAATCTCTGGTGCACATATGACTAAATGAAATCTAACCTGCGTTTCTAAACATAAGGCACTTTTCGTGATAACGAACCAGGCAACACTTTGTCCCATTCTATAAAGCTTATCTTTCCACTATTTGTTTCATGTTAATCTATTTTTAAAGGACACTGATGCTGCATCTTGATTAGAGTTGTGCAAATATGAAGCAATGATTCTTAAAGCGATATAAAAAAACCTTTGAGAACTGGTTTGATGGACAGTAATGATAACATCAATAGTATCAAAAGTAGTTAGTTTCCAGACGCTCCCTACAGGCAGTCACTCACTCATGCTCCTGTGCATGGGTTTCTTTCACGAGGCACACCAATGAAAAAGATGCGCAACAGATGTGCAAAAAAATCAAGTAAAAAGACATTCAGCTACATGTTAAAGCTCTCTCACACACGCACTCACGCAGAAATTAAGCCACGCGATGTGATTAGTAGAGCTATTGCAGCAACATATATTAAAAATGAATGTTGCTATCTAAAGTGTAACACTGAGGCTCAAAGGAATTAGTAAAGGACTGATAGTACAGTAACAATGCAACAAAAGCTTCCAGGTAAACAACTAAACCGAACTAAATTGATCTGAAAAATCCTGCAAATGGAATCTAAATACAATACATTCAATATGAAATAAACAAGTGAAAGGAAAAAAGGCACGAAAGAAAAGACACTTTCTCTCCATACAGGAGTCTCACATTCTGTTATTGATATTACAAAAAGGAAAACGATATTCTGTTCCAAAACAGTACAGTTCTCAGATGTGCAAAAAAGAAAAAAAAGACAACTTCCTGTTTGAAAATGTGAACTCGGTCCTCCAGTATTTTAGCTTACAGTATAAGTGAGATTTCAGTGAGAAAAAAAAATATTGCACGTTAACGTGATTTGTCAAGTCATGATGTCGTTGGATTGATCAGGTCAAGTTTTAATGTCGGACTTTGTCTGACCATAAAGATAAAATCAAATCTGCCCCACCCACAATTCTAGCTGACTGTGTATTTAAACGTGCCATTTGATATCATTTTGATATTTCAGCTTATACTCTATTCAGTGTCCTTCATTTAGTTACTGATCAGAACAGTCTTAAAAAAACATGTACACAATTTTGGACACAATCTTGTGATTCAAAAAACTTGAATTAAGGTATAATAATGTTTCTATATATATCGTGGGTGGGGACTGATTGGTCAGGTCACCTAAAATACGGAGTCTAATTGGTCAGATCATAGAAATGGCGAAGTCTGATTGGTCAGGTCATATAATGAGTGATGGCTCTCAAAGCATAGAGCAGCTCTGCCTGCATTCGAGCCTCCATTAGAAGCAAATTCACATGGACCTGGATAAAGGAAAGATAGAGATAAATAATATCAGTATATTTAGAGGAAAATCAATGTTGGGATTTTCTGACTAGTTTGAGGTTTCAATGGCTCTTTATGGAATAAAAAAAATTATATTAATTGTAAATCATAGGTATAAATTAGTTTACACTATGTAGAGTTTATATTATGTTTGTATTATGTATATATAAATACACACACAAAAATGTATATATTGCAGAAAAAAGTGCTTATAAATATTTAAATAAAATATTATGTTATAATATACATTTATATACATGTAGATAGAAAATATGTACCGTATGTGTGTTTATTCATTTATAAATACACACAGTAAACATACATATATTATGTGAACAAAAACTCTTATTTTGCATGCGATTAATCACTATTAATTGTTTGATAGCACTAATAGAAATATGTATTTTGAAATATGACTCACCTTCTCGGAGTGTCTGAACTGGTGCCAGTAGCTCTCGTACATGCGGCGCGTGGTTCTCTCTGGATAACACGTCACTGTTTTAATGTAAACCTTCAGACTGCGCTCCAACAACTGATTCACCTCGCCGTAGTCGTAATCGTCGTATCTGCAGACACAGTTTGAAAGTTCACATTTCAATATTAAAGACTTCTGGTTGTCCTCTGCAAGCACACAAGGGGGCGCTCTGGGTCTACATACGGTTTGCTACAGTCACATGCTACTATTTCAGCAGTGTACAGTAATCATATCCATGGAAGACCCAGATGAAGTTTGACTTGAATGGCTTGAAGAGCAAGCCATTGCTGTTATTGTTATCGTTCATTGAAATATAGAAAATACAATTCTAAAACATAAATAGATTATTTCAATAAATGTCTGAGGGCCCGTTTACACCAAGGACAGTAACTATAGATATAACGAAAAAGATGTAGTTCTAAAAGTCATTCTTAATATTAAAGAATAACAGAGACCACATCATAACTATAATGATAAAGACACATAGAAGCGATATTGTAAGAATAGTGTTAATAAAAAAATTAAAACCCAGAAAGCTAATAAAATTACTAAAATTGTTTCTAAAATTAAAATGATGAGAAAACCGACATATATAAATTATAGTATATAAAAATTTTATAAATAATAGAAAAATAATGCTGTATCCCAGAATGCAATGTGCTTGACTTGCTGTGTGACAAGGTATTGTCCACCATGTTTTTAACACCATAACTTTTTGTTTCCATCTGACTGCTCGTTATTTCTCATTAGCAGAGTTTGATGAGTGTCGTCTGTGCTCGTAGACGTACCTTATTCCATACATACAGTGGACGTAGTTGAAAAGAGCCCTGCGCAGCATACTTGTGTCCACCCCCTCGTGACTGGCCATGTTGTAATAGGTGAGATCACATGCTGTTCTGAACTTATCATCCAACAGGTGACCGATGTCAGAGTACAATCTGTTCACCAGAGAGAAACCATGATCCTCCCATGTGTAGTCCTACAGATCGAACAAGACAGAATAATCAATCTTTCATCATTAACCAAGTGTAAAACAGAATAACAGAGTTAATAAAGAGTGTCTCTTGTACTTGTGCTTTAAAAGTGGGTGGGTTGTCTTCTCCGTGTCTCGCAAAGTCTTGGTATCCAAATGACGGGTCGTCTACAAACCGAGCCACAGGAGAAGGAGGCAATACTTCCTCGTCAAACCCTGCATATGAAAATCACAACATTTTAATGAATCCACTGAAAACTAAAGATTGCTAGATGCTTTTCAAGGAATGGTTCAAATATAGCACGTCGACGGGTCATGCTTAGTTTGATGTGATGTGAAAGTCATTCAGGTTTGGGACAAGAAGTGGCAGAATTTTTATTTTGGCCATCAAAAAAGAGAAAGAGTTGAGTACTGTTTTAATTGAAATACACTTAGAAGTTTTAGCATGTAATGTTATTGCAAAAGAAAATGTAAACTGAATATTAACTAAAAAAGAGCAGTCGGGTTGGAAGAATCTGTGTTGTAATACCTGCAGACACCACTAGAAGACTCTCTTTCTTTTCTTTCTCAAAGCGAGTGAACATCTCCTCCTCTGAGGCATCATCATCTTCTCTTTCCTCCAACAATCGCTTCATTCTCTCCATCAGAGCTTCCAGCTCACTCTAAAATCCCAAAAACAAATGGGAGTAAATTTAGTAAATCAGGGAAAAATGTCTGATATTTATTTTTGGCTCAGAATTTTTTTTAATAGAAATAATAGAATTTAAATAGAAAACTTTTTAAAAGATTTGGGAGAAACAACCACAATTTAAAGCAGTATTACACATTTTAGTTTTTCTGGTCAAACCATTTTGTCGTTTTTTTGCAGAGAGAGGCACTATTTTTTTACTTTGTACTGAAAAACATGTTTTCCTGATATAAAAACACAAAAACAACACATGGACACATTGTAATGTTTTCCTACCCCAGTGTCAGGGTTACGCAGGGGGTTCCCGTTGGCTTGGTTGCTGTTGGTTAGGTGGCAGGTGCATAAACCTGCCATGGCTGGAGGGCAAAGGTCATGCGTGACCCCGTTAACCCCTGTAACCTCAGGGTCAGGGTTAACACCGCTACCAAACACAAAGCTAGCCAAAGCATGGAAATGTGCCAACAGTACGACCGCATGAACAAGCTCAGCTAGAGACCAGCTGTGTTCTCCTGTCTTCACCAGAGCCTGAGAAACAGAGAGTGTGAGATGATTAATATCTGATGTAGAAAGGATTTAAAAACAAATCTAATGAACGTCTGAGACACTGAGTATGTGTTCACCTACAAAGTGTGATGTAACACTAGATGGCTAACACAGTACACCACTACTTCTACAGTAATTTTACAGCGATATGCCTTCTTTCTACATGTATTTTCCCACACAGTGCGCGCAATGTATAAAACATAGTTTGCGATATGGAATGTATCCCACAATGCAAGTGCACTTTCAAGGTTAGTGTGGAATGCACAGGAAGTAACATCTTGTTTGACTTAGCGTTTGATTTGGTTTTTTAACACAAAACCGGACTGAAAATGCACAAGAACGATCTAAAATGTAAAATATAAATATTTTTAAAATAAATATAAGAAATATCTCTACACTGAGTTTTAATAGGGCACATTCCTGCTTTTTATGACCATTTATTTAAGATAATATGACTACAAAAAAATAATTTGTAAGCAGTGCCATTAAGTTAACGCACATTATAATTAAATAACAGTCTGCATGATTTGGCAATCACACTAAGCCCTATTTAATTCTGATATACCATGCAGTCCTAGTGTATATTAAGCAATAAACAAGAAATCTAGTATGCTACCTGTATGTGTTGCTTGGTAATAAGCCAAGGTCTGTGTGCGAGGATCTTGTTGATCTCGTTGAGGTTGCGAAGTCGTTGTGGGCAGAACTCGAGACCTCTCAACCAATCAGAACACACGCCAATCTGCTCAAACTCCTGCACATGCTGACAGACCAGCGTGGAACATTGATGCCGCGCTGCAGCCTGGGGGAAACAAAGAAGTCACTCCTAAAACTATTCAAGTTGAATGAAATCTCCCTTAAAAAGTGTTTCTGTGTGTATTTGTACCATTATAGCGATATAATGCCTGTAGTGGAGTGGTAGGGGGCCGTCCATCCTCAAGAGATAATAGTGACAGCGCAGGAAGGCTTGCAGATAATGTGGATGGAGCCCCATCACCTGCGTCAGGTTGTCCATACGACCGCTGAACTCTTCCTCTAAAAACATCACTGCGGAGTCATTCAGAGGCATGCCTCCTATGATCTGAGGTTGAGAATCAGACATCAGGATATGAAGAGTAATATAAATTAAAATTTTGTAACATGAGAAGGCACAGACAGCTTTGAACTTCAGTTCAGGTTCATCTTAATTCAGCAAAGTCAGCACAGATGCTATAATTCAATTTACAAGCTAAACACACTTTCTTAGATCTCCCGGCATGCTTAACTCTGATTCAATATAAATCATCTCCTGAACCAGATGAACTTAAAACAAAAATGAAATGAACACCAACTGACCCAAGAAAGAATGATAACAGTATCTGAGTTGGGTTAGCTCAGATTCAATGAATGTGTTATGAAAAAGAGAAATGTTTCACAAAAGAAAAGAAAATGGCAATATTGTGGTGCATGCACTATGATAATATACCATGATCACTCCTAGATACACTATTGTAAGAAATTAGTGCTTTTATTCAGCAAAAACTTTTTTATTTCAAAAAAATTCTAAACTTTTGAACATTTTGTTCTTCAAGGAATCTTGATGGATTAAAAATACAGTTTTATATAGCAGTGTTTTCAACACTGATAAGAATATATTATTCTTGAGCAGCAGCTTCTGAAGGATCATGTGACACTGAAGACTGGAGTAATAATGGCTTTGCAATCACAGGAATAAACTACATTTTCACATATATTCACATATATAACAAACATTTAAACGGTAATGCGTTTCCCAGAATGTGATTATAATACCATGGTAAATGTACAAAATAATGATGGTGCAAATACTATTACAATCTCTGGGGGGAAAATAAAATAAAAATAAGCTACCTCATTTTCTGGAATAAATGAGCTTGGTCCTGTTGATATACGCCTTGACATCTTCATTCCTTTTTCCTGAGGAACAAGAACATTTGTGATGAATATGAAGAATATAATGTCCTGACAATACATTCAAATAAAACGTTCATTTACTGATGTGTGTGTGTTTTATATAATACTTTTTCCATTTTTAGGTTAATATGCAGGAAATATACAAGTAAGCCATCTGTAGCTTGATTTCGGCCAGCAACAGTGGCTCAACCAATGGTGTGTGTGTTTGGGGGCGGGGTTTATTCAACTAATAGAGGCTTGTTTATTTAATAATGGCAGGCAGCAGAAACCTGTCTGAAAGCAGTCATTATCTTAGAGACACTAAAAACATAAACAACAAATTGAAGGAAATGCAGAAGGTATTTTAATAATAGTATCATATTGTGTTTAACATATACAGTTTAAAGTGCACAGCGTTGATTTTCAGGTCTACCTGCTGAGGTTTATGTTAAAAAGTCCTTCCCAGTCTCTGTTCCTGTTACAGCAAAAGGTAAGAAATTCCACGAAAGCTGTGTTTGTGTTTTATCTATGTGTGTGTGTATATAATGGCAAGGGTGTAAGGGTCACTTCAGATCAGTGATCCGAGGCCTGAACACACCAAATCTCTCTCCTTGTCATTCTCACCCTCTCTTTCACTTTATCTATCCTTACTTCCTTCTCTTCAGGATTTGGGTTTGTTCAGGATATCCCACCACCAACCACCACAAATACACAGGCGGTGTTGTGTTTGCAGTCAGAGATGTTTTGCCTTCACTCTGTAGCCTCATTGGAAACCTGTGCTGTTTATAAAACACTAACCTAGAACTAATAAGGGTCTGCACAACCAGAAACACATTTTAGCGTTAAATCCGGTGCACAAGTTCCCAAATGTGATTTTTTTATGTATTTTTTATTCACACAGTCAAGCTGTTTTTCCAAGGACGCATAAATGGTGGGAAGAAAGATTGAGCAACACAAATACAAGGAGAGGTTTGTTTTGGGCATGTTGGTTTCATAAATCCCCTGCTCTATAGAAAGAGAGCGAGAGTTTACCTAAAAAATATAGAGAGCAGATAAAGACAAACAGCAAACAGAGGGAGATTAGAGAAGAAAAAAGAAAAAGAGGTCTCCAGTATTAACCAATCAAATTAAATAAAATATATAAATAATTCATATAACATTAATTTCTCAAAATTCAATTTGTGAATGATAGTTGGTGTTTTTTAGTGCTGTTTACATTATATGTGTGTGTGCTGTTTCGTACGTCATTATGTATATATAATTACAAACGCATGCATGTATATATTAAAGAATAATGTTTATATATTAAATTAGGGATGCTCATTTCGGTTATTTCTCATAACCGACAACCGACGCTCGTTAACCAAATATTAACCGGTTAACTGACAACATTATTTTAAATGAGAATTGAATTCAAAGGATAGCCCCTGTGACCCGTTAAAAATAGTAATATTAATATCAAAGATGGCAACGTCCACAAAACTAAGTCTTAACTTTCTGACATGACAGGCGCGAGTTCTTTCATCAAACCTTCATTAACCGACAGCAGCTTTGCGTGGAAAGCGGAGCATATGAATCGCGTGCAGAGCACAAAACTGACGAAAGCTGCTCCGCCGGAAAACTGACGAGATCTAATAAAAGTTTCAGATGACACGCAGCTCATTTCTTCATCACTATTTGTTACCCAAAACACATTAAAACACCTAACACCCGCTAGAAGTGCGTTTGTGCAGCAGAGCGGTGTTCCGTGAACGCGCTCGCGAGTCCTAAACATTTCCAGGTGAGTTCTTGTAATATGTAAAATGAATTTTGCATCTGATGACCCCTTTAATAAAACATCATTATGAGTCATTGTATATTGTGGCCCACACCGTATTTGTCAGCTGTGGACAGTAAACTTTGGTTAAGCCACAGGTGATCTCTTCCAAAGACCTGCCCTGCACCTTATTTTGTGAACAGACCTTTTCTCCTGTAGAGCGCATGAGAGACCTGCCAAGTTCTGGTGACCTTCTCACAGTACATCCTGGATTCATTGAGCAAAAAAGCAGTAAACGTGAATCAGGCTCTGCAAGCAAATCAGAGAATGCAGAGCAGAACACAAGCAAACAGCTAGAACAAGTCCTGGGGCCATTCTTTAAAACACACACATGAACTTTATCATTAATTATCTCACAGCTTCCCTTCTTTAGGTTTCTGCACAGAAATGCTTTTATAAAAAGGACACTGCTGTTTAACAGCTGCTTGATTTTAAAATCTTCATCTATACTGTACTTACCTGTCTGTCTAGCTGTGCTCAGACTCAGCACTAACACAAAGAATCTCAAGGTTATGTTATCAAATTGACTGGATGAGAAGTAAACAGAGCTGATGTTGATCATTGTTTTCTCCAGAGCTGTTTACAGATGTATTGTACTACTTGATGTTCTACACTGCCAAAAATAACTATCTTAGTATTTTTATCTTGTTTTGTAGTATAAATTCTAGTTATAAATTCTAGTAATATATCAAAATGCAGTTAGTAAAATATAAAAATATCTGCCTAAGCGGAAAGAAAAAATAATCCTGTTTAGCCTTTGAATTCAAAATAATTGCCTTACCCCACTGGAAGATTTCTTTCTTTTCTTTTTTTTTTTAAGCAAAAACAAACTAAATTTTATATATATATATATATAAATATATATACACACAAAAGACTGAATATCTTGAAACATTTTATAAGCTTTCAAGATCTGGCAGCGAAGCTGTGTCTTATAGTAATCACTGACTTAGTTCTTCTGTCCGTGGCACTCACTTGATGAAAAAGAGGGCAGCCATTTCAACTTGGCATAGAGCACATTTCAATTTGGTAGATTGGGTGAAGATTTACTCTTTGCCAGCTGTGATTATGCTGACAAAGGGACTGAGGTGCCTGCCAGGACAATCAGATGAAAGTGCAATGCTGGGCAAAACAGTGTTTGAACTACCGGCGACTCAGCAGGAGTTTGAAACACATGCTCACCCTATCTCTGTTGATTCTCTTAGACAGCAATGAGATGAAATGAAGAGTAAAATTTAGAAAATAATTTTTTTTTTATGGGTATAGCCCGCACAAAACTGAATTTACTCACCCCTATGATGACAGCATGCAAGTTTCAACATCAGGTAGTTTAACCCCTTCCTACCCGAGCAAAACTACTAACCCTTCTTCCAAACCCTTTCCGGACAGCTCAATCTCTTAAAATAATTGCACACCTCATAACGTGCGTCAGCCAATCAGATTCAAGCATTCAATGGCCCCGTAGTATAAAATCAAGTAATGCACCTTGTCAGTAAACTACAAGGGCAAAAATAAATAAATAAAATAATCGTTCATTAATCGCAATCGTGTTAAAATGTTCAATTAATAGAGATTTTGACAGCCCTACTTTCAAATGCATTTAATTACATTTTAAAAAACAAATAAATATAATACACACCTGTTCTAGCTTGTACTATTATGAGACAACGTATAAAACCTTTATATTGCTGGTCTTCTCGTGTTAGAGCTTTTATAAAATGAACTCTTTGATGTATACAAGCATCTGAGACAAAGTTGATACTTAACTTAACCTTTGGTACCTGTCAAGCAGGCATAGTATCCTTAGGAGTAGATCAGGCCCGCTACACCTGCATCACTCGGGATCATTGGACTCAAGCAGCATAATTAATGCAGGCCTTGTAAGCTGCTTTGTCTAAAAGTTGCGGCCAGTTTCCCCTAATGAGAGTCCATCCTGCTGCGATCCACAGAGAGCAGAGCAAAGTGTCACAGTCCTGTAGCCTCATGCAAATGCTTTAGTCAAATGACCGGCTTACTTACAGCCGGGGGTTGGGAGACATTGACATTCAAAACGCATCACCCACTTCACATTCCTGTTCTGCAAACAAAATAAGGCTGTATTTAAACAACAGTTCCTGTAGTGCAGAGATGTGCTGGCTCTCCTCAACACGACAGCAGACACGACCGGAGATGGACGATGCGACTGAAAACCTTCGAGTCCTGGCTGCAGTCGTTTCCTTCCTTTTCTGCATTCCTCTGTTTTTGAAGTGTGAAGAACAGCATGCTGTGTTTCTTCTGCTATACACATTCAAAGACCATGTCTTTGATCAAGCATTTTACTGAACTTTTGCTCTCTTTCATGCTCGACATTTATCATACATTTGTAATGCAATGTGAAAGAAAGTTTTCAGATCAACAACAACACAACAGCGGCAGCGACCACATCATACTTTATCCAAATCCAAACTGGGATTCAGAGACCTTTAGCCACTGTTTACATACCAGCACACGAGTACACGAGTAGAACGAGAGAGAGAAAGAGAGAGCTTCATTAGAGCTTTGTTACTGCCATTTTTGTTATTGCATACAGCAACACTTGTACGCGTGTTAAAATATTTCTCATGCCAATAAAGCACCTTAAAATTGAATCAACGAGATGGACAGAAATCCTGACACGCTAAGTGGACCTAAACCAGCCCGCAGTGTCCAGCTAGTCAAAAACTTTGACAGCTTGTCCATGTCAAAACACAACACTTCTGTGGAGCTTTAATGGACCTTGGTTCGCCTGTTAAAAAACGAGCAGTTAAAGAGCGCTGCATTGTGGCTAACCCAGAGCAGAAACCTGTTCCTAAGGGAATCTGAAGAGAGCCAGAGAAGTACACATAGCCTACATCTTATGTTCTAGATGAACATAGGGCTGGGCGGTATACCTTTTCATACCGAATACCGGTGTTTTTTTTTAAATGATATTCATTTTTCACATACTCCAATACCGGTGAGTGTATGGGTACAAAGCGTCGGGAACACAAAACGGTGGAACGTCCCACCTACAAGCTGTAACGTTATGCTTCTGCATTAAAGGGGGTCGCACACCGGACGAGAAGCGCTGCGTGTAGCGTCTAGGACAGCTCGAAGTATCGCACACCAGACGCGCACATTCTATAATATGATTTGTTTGCTCTACTAAAACA
>JAUCNO010000191.1:5236299-5250064 GCA_032353835.1 Enteromius viviparus
TTGGCACACTCTGATTATGTTGCATAAGCAACCAATGAGCTTACAGCTTTACATTTAAATGTCTGGTTAATATTCCCAAGAGCAGAAACCCTCCTCCTCCCCAGCTCCACCTGCATAGATCTGCTTTAGGTTGTCTTATATGCTATTTGCGCAGCAGCAGTATGTCTTAGTAGCAAGTTCCAGCTCAACTAATAGCAAGAGTTTGGGCTTTGATTTCATCAAAAATATCTGAACTTGTGTTCCAAAAATGAATTAGGTGAAATATTCGTTTAATGCACCAATGCATGAGTGGTATAAAAACTAGAGAATAAAATGTTCTTTGTGTTCTAATTGGAAATAATTTGACTCTAGCATAATTATAGCACATTTTTTCTGCAGGTCAAGGCAGGACAGACTAGAGAGAGGAACAGGTGAGAAAAGGCTAGCTACATGCTGAGTTATCACAACCCTGTGGACATGACAAACTGACCACAAATCTCCCAAATCATTCTCATATAACCGGCTTGATCCAAACACACACATATATTGGGTCAGGCACTCAAAATGCAGGTTTGCATACAGCCACAGGATAACTCGCAGTATTTGCTCCTGGCTGCTGTTGCAGACATAAAGATCAAACAAAGAGCTTGCAAGCCTTCAGCCAACAGTTCGATCTGATAAATGCCGGCTCGTGTTTCATTATTAAAGTCCAGTTTGATTTACAGCAACTTTTGGCAGGGTGTATGTGAAAGGAAGATGTGGAGAGCAGAAGTAGGTCACATGTGTTCAACATGATTAATGACAGCTAAAAATAACATCTTCCAGCTAAAGAAAAGAGAGAGGAATGATAGTAGGATTTTCTGATGACAAGAGTAAGTCAAGTCACTAAGTTAGTCAACCTCTGATGCAATCAAAGTGTGATGAAATGTTTGCTATTAAACTATTTAAACCTGATAGATAGATAGATAGATAGATAGATAGATAGATAGATAGATAGATAGATAGATAGATAGTCAGTCAGTTATAACTTTCAATTAGTCATCACAGAAGAGGTTATCAAATATCGTGTGTGTGTGTGTGTGAATACATGTATATACACACATATAGGCTCTACATAACCTACATACGCTATACACGTTTTTGCAAATAATATTTTTTCGCAAAAATGCATGTATATTTATAATTTTCTTAACTATACACTTGCTGGAAAATACATATGTATTATATAGCCTATAAGTATATATATATATGCATACAAATAAAATTAAAATCAATTAAAATAAGCAGTCTAGTAATATAAATACATCTCTTTGGGTCGCTTATAGACTAGGCTGCATATGCACATCTCATAAAATACATTACAAACCAAACAAATATCAGCATAAGGGAAAAAAAGCATATTTAAGCAACGCGTGACTGAAATACGCCCAAACTGATGCAGAATAATAGTTCTGATGCATAAACGCACGTTACCTTTTCTCTGATCATGTTCCGACAGTGGTTGCAGATGTCTGCTGTTCCGTTCATTCTGGCAAGCCTTAACCAGGCGAAGAGCTGAATCCCGGTCTCACTGGCGGTGTACTGGTCTGGGCATGTCCGCTGCCAGCTCTTTTAAGGACGATCAAGACCTGAATGAAGACTTGAGACTCCTCTGTATCCTTTCGTATCTCCCTTCGCAGTGCGCAAACCTCTCCAAGTGTCTAACTTCAGCATGAACGTGCGCTACACGCCCCCTCAGCTGGCCTCTTTCTATCCAACTCCCGAGTGAATCGCTCACGTGAACCGATTCGCGAATCACTCAACTGGTGACTTCGGTTTAGGGGAAAGCTTGTAAGATGAAAATATATTGTTAACAATATCGTATAATATTAACATTACCAATAGCTAATTTTAATAAAATACTTTAATATAAAATACTTAACGGTTCGAAGTACAAACCTCCCTTAGATTTAAAAAAAATGACCATGGTTTTATTGTAGTAAAAATGTAGGCTAGTAACCATGATTTTTTAATCCTTTTATCATATTTGTTTAACCACAGTTTTACAACCAATACTATGATTAATTTAATTCATTTTTGTTTTGTTAAAATGGCTCAATACTGGACAATTTAAAATGAAAAAAAAAACGTACAGAAACACTGTTTGAGAGGCGACTCAAAAGAATCGGTTCAGTGAAGAGTCCGAAAGAACCAATTCACTAAAAGAATCGTATTTTCTTCACGAGCCACTCCCCCTTTAAGTTTTTCTCTTGTCCAGACATGTTCCTCCCACTCACATATCAAAAATTTTAAGACTTTCTGTGAAGGGCCTTGTATAATTTTTCATGTACAGTGTTAAACGTTTCGGTTCTTATACATGCAGACAGGGGGTGAATGCCGTATGACTTAACAGCTCCCAATGAAATGTCTGTGCTGAGGTCAACGGCTCATATAACCTCTAATAAAACAGCGTATTGCACCAAGATGTCTGATTAGATTTCACTATCTCTATATATTTTCTAAACTGCTTTTAAAACATATTTGCTCTCTTTTGATATGCATTTACTGCTTTATTTTCTAGGAAAAGCAAGCATGGCTGTTCAGACCACCATTGTCTGGACTCTGCAATTGTTTTTCTTTTACAGTGCATGCAAACAGGAGCCTTTAATAGAGCTGGGAATTGCTGACTGAGTGGAATGACCATCAGACGGTGTGGACAGGAGCCAAACCCCGCAGGATTTTGGTCCATGGGTTCACGAAGGCGGCCCATGGGGTGCTACTAAAAACATTCCTATGATCTCAGACTGATGTTGAAGAGTTCAGATGAAATGAATGCCGGCCTACATGAACTTGTTCATGCTATGATGTTCTGTTGTTTAAACTAATTGCAAAATGTGGCTCAACTTTTGTGCCTTTTCTCTTCTAAGAACGTGACAGGACAACATGCAGGGCATGTTAGCAGCTCTGCAGCATTTAGTCAGCAAATTCCGGGGTGATCCTTAAACATTAAACCCTTAAGCCGAGAAAATCCGCATGGATCTTGGTTGAAAAAGAAACCCAAACTGACAATTTGTCTTTTCTCTTCCCTGCCACCAGAGTTCAATTTCACCCGGCAACAACGTGATGTCATCAGGATAGAGAGAATCAGCCAATCAGAGTGCCGGCTGATCAGCCGTGAGGTCACAATGCTGTATCCTAGCAATGGCTAAATGGTGCTGGTGTGAACTTCCTGAGAAAATCTAGTTTTATGCAACACACTTAGAAACCATGTCAGTGGATTTTGCACACATTTTACAACCCCAACACCTGTTCACAGATAAATCAGCAGACAACTTCAGAGTTACTTTAATATGAATTATATACGTTTATAGTTTTTGTTAATATTTTGAATTTCTTTTTCTATTTTAGTTTTATTGCCAGTCAGTTTAAGTGATTTTCTTGTGTTTTTTGTTTTTTAATATGTCTATTCCACTGCTTGATGATTTTATTTAAGTTATCTTATTCAAATTAGTTATTTTAGTAGGCCAATCCTCCAAGTTTAGCTAAAACACAACCAAAAAACCTTTAGTTGACATGAGCTAAGAATGAACACTACTACTGCAGCATTTATTCATCTTAGTATATTAATTCAACATTTACTAATGCATTATTAAAATGAAAAGTTATGCTTTTTTACATTAAGTAATACACCGTGAAGTAAAAATGAACAATAACATTAACAAACATACATAAACACTGTGATATATGTATTCTTCAATGTTTGTTAATGTTAGTATACATGAATTAGTTTTACTGGAATCCTATAGTAAAGTGTTACCCTATTATATAAGCTTTAGTTAACAAGTTAGTTTCAGCTCATATTACCCACAAAGTCTAATTCTGAAACCTTTCCTTAATCAATTGCATCTTTGTTTGTTCAGTTCTGACTAATGCACACAGACTAGGTTTATCATTAATGTAAATAGCTTGACAATTCTAGTCATTTGATGTAGAACTGATATACTCAGTGTCATGGTGTGTGTGTACGCAGTGCTTTAAAACGGATGTAATCCTGCAGCAGGACTGCCACCCATTTCCTTCTATTCTGTGAAGGGCTGTTAAGGAAGCCACCTTTGTGTGTTTGTGAGTGTGTGTATCAGCCTGTATTCTAGCAATGGCTCATTTGCTGCCAAAGGACACATGCTGTGAAGTCCATTTCCATTCCATTCAAGCACATTTCCACAGAGTTATGATTGTAAAGTTATATGCATGTGAATGTAACTCTGCCTATATTATATTAAGCTGTTAAGTTGGTTTAACTTTCCAGTTTTCACCCAGACAGACTGACTCAGTGTCTTTTTTATCAGATGAAAAATCTGCAAGTCTTTGCTGCATATTACATGTTTAGATAGAGAGACAGTGGGAGAGCCTGTCAAACGAGCATTTTAGCTGTGAAAGCCTTATGTAAACCTACTCTGACAACACCTAAAAATAAGCTTGATTAAATCAAACTAAATCCGTTCAAAAACAAAATCAAACTGCTCAGTTAAATATAACACCTCCTTTTACTCACCTTTTTGTGTGTCCTAGAGCATCTTTAATTTGTCATTTTGATGTTTGATTAATGTTGCTAAGATCATAATCTATTCATTTGGCATTTACACAACATTCTAAGTGTCATTTTATGAAACCAAACAAGACAAATAGCGTGTTTATTAAATTGCATTGTGCAATCTTAAATGAGTGAATGAATAAAAGTGTTAGGATATAAATGTGTTATCAAAAATGTAATAAGGTTGAAAGTTTCAAAACATAATTTGGTATTACAGTAAACTGACATTAATTCTACAAGTACTAATTGATTAAAATAATTCTACAGTTATGTAATATACAAAAAAATATACAAAATTATACTTATTTTAATTTAAACTAATTTAAACAAATATAAAACGATTATAATCATAACATAAATATATATTTTAATTAATAATGATATTTATTTAATACGACTAAATTAATTCTATATTATATTACTCTCAATATAATATAATTTTTTGCATATTTTTAGATATAGTGTGTATATGTGCATATGATATATATTCCATACTGTAGGCTACATATTACGATATTTTTGGTTATATTTTGTATTTTATTTGTGTATAATAGAAATTCCGGGTAATATTATATACTATATCATTATCAAAATCTAATATATAAATAGCAACCCATGGAAAAGCTTGCGAAAAAAACTGAAATTTGGCACACTGATAGAAGACAGTCTCAACATTAAGCACAGCAAATTTGAAATCTCTAACTCAGAGATTTCAAATTTTCAAATTTGTTTCACTTATGTTTCTGTTAATAAATTTCTTTAGTTTTAGGTTTAGTCTTTTTAGTTTCACTATTTTTAATGTAGTGTTTTGGCACTGTGCTACCTAGTGGTAAGGAGATATAAGATTGGTATTTTAGATTTTTGCTTATAAATGATTACAAAACTGACAAATCACAAACTCTTTGAATTTGTACTGAGTCAAACCAACTCCAATTTTCCCATGCCAGCTGTGTTGGGTGTCGGCCATCTTGAATTTTTCATTAAAATGGTATGTTTTACGAACGCATTGTCCGCATTGAACAGCTTGCCCTGATGGTTCTCAAAAGTAACTTTTGCTACTAACTTTAGTTTACATTAGACTTATGTAATGACTATGAGGCTATTGTAACTTGTAGATTACTTGGATCATGCCAAGTACAGCAATTTTTCCATTATTGGTTGAACTCGCCATTTTGCTTGATGTTAAAAACCTACTTTTTCAAACTGCTCTTAGACAGTTAGTCTTTTTTTTCCACAAAATTGGACTCGCATCATCTTCAGACCATGCTGGCAAAAAGTTGTTGTATGTCGAAAACCTACTTTTTCGAGCTCATCCTCAGCTGTTAGTGCAATATTCAACAAAATCGATTAAAAACGAAAATATTTTACAGAGCCACTACAAATTTGTGCCTAAATGATTTGAGGCTGTATCTCTGCAAGCAAAGCTTTGACATAATGACAACAAGCTATGTGTGTGCTATTGTCTCCTCACAAAAAACACACCAAAATGATTGAAAGGGAGTTTTATGACTACTGAACAAAAACTACAGTATATATAGAGTTTGGCATGAGAATGCAATAGGGTTATAAAGAGAGAGAGAGCAAGAGTTGTTTTCTCTGTGAATAAAAGGCCAGGAATGTTTAAGCCCCTGCATGTGATTTTAGATTAGAAAAAAACCCTCAAGAGTCTTTGCAAACCTCTGTTCACTCCACTCAGATATGGAGGACGTGAAGACAGAGAATGTGAGAAGGGGGGTCATGGGCCTGGTGTAGGGTATAGAAGTAAACAGAAACAGAGCATGTGTGTGTACATGTGTTTGTTTGCATTAGTGTGAGTGTGTGTGCGTGCAGTATAGAGGTCAGCATATGTAGCCGTCTAAGACTGCGGGTTTTCTGGGACTGAGTTGTTTGGATAAGTGGGGGAAAGTTCACAGCTCAAAGACTTCTTTCAGTCCCAGCATGCACTGCACTCCGCAGCTTTCTTTACCAGTCCACCGAAAAAAAAAGCTAAACATAGCAGTTGAACATTTTACTTTTTTATTTATATTATAATTATTATTATATGTATATTATATGCATAGGCTGTATTATATATTCATTTTCTCGTGTTACGTTTGCAGCTTCTTGCAGCACTATAGAAGCTCCTGTTTTCAAGTTAAATTCCTTGTGTGTGTGTGTAAACATACTAGGTAATAAAGCATTTTCTGACTTCTTTCAATGCCTGATAACAAACGTTATTTTACTGCTCATATTTATGTATATTTACATATGCAATGGAAATACAGAATAAGGCTCCCCGTTAAGAATTTATGAGTGTGCAAAGCAAGAGAACATTAAATTATAAAATCCTTTTGAAACCTTACATTTCTCTTCTTGTCTTGGCCTGACAAAGAGGAATAGTGTAATACATTTACCTGCTGGCGGCCTCTTGTGGGCACAATATTGGTTTACTAAAACAAGTTATCTGTGGTGTTGTGTTGTGTTGTGTAGACACACAGATAGATAGATAGATAGATAGATAGATAGATAGATAGATAGATAGATAGATAGATAGATAGATAGATAGATGTGTAGACCTACTGTTTCTCTTCAGTGTTACAGTGACAGTGTTTCAAGTCTTACCTTGGCATATTGTGTGAGGGCATCTACAAGAGCCAGTGTGGTCTGAGAGAGGTAAGTGTTGGCACTGTCTGTGACTAGACATGAGGCCCGACGAATCAGGGATTCATGCGAGAGGTTTTCAACCTGCTAAAGAAAAAAGGGATGCATTATATTATTATACTTGTCACGATGGTGCAAAACATAAAGCATGTTGCTCTATTACACCCCTCTTCCGTAAATAATAAATATACAGCGCGACAAGTATAGCGTGATTCTAATGAGCCAATTCTTTTTAGTGAATCGACATTTAGAAATAAAAGTCGGAAGAGGCGCGGGAGGTGAATTAACACAACTAAAAGTTTTCTTGTAAAAAGTAGTAGCTATTCTAGAAAACATTATTGTTTATATACCAGACCTCTGCAATTTAACAATAAATATTTCTGATTCATTGTTTTGTTGCTTTAATTTGACTTACTGTGTTAAAGCAGCACTCAATAAGCAAAAACAATCAGTTGGGAAAAAAGTTATTAATGCGACAGTACTGAATCGACGAGTCAGAATAGTTTCCAAGTCCATTGAAATGCACGCTGTACGAACTGTACGAGTTTGTAATTTGCTCACTGTCTATAGCTTGTATGCAACATTTACACGCTTATGCATTCACCTGTGTGAAAGGAACCGCACAGAGGCTGCTGCCGAGACAGAACGCCACTGTATTGGATCGGGCAACCTCTGGCAGGCGCAGGAGGCGCTGGTGAACGGGGCTTCTGCGAAACACGTTAGCCTTGTCCCTGTAATATATAAATATATACATATAAAATCAGACTAAGCATAGATCCGAAAATAACGTCGTAACACCCACTTCTACCACAACGTTTTGCAAAATGTGTACGTAGTCTTACTTAAGAAGCTGAACGCATGCAGCACTCAGTCGCAGGACTGCCATGTTTCTTCTGGCGACCAGGAAGTCGGTCCGGCCTTTAAGAAGATTCCCACTAGCACACACACCGCAGTTTCTAAAAGTCTGCATACTGCCTTACAGTCTTTTACTATTACTAATAAAAATACTTAGGTGTATCCCTTTAGCATGTGTTTGCCTTTAAGCAAAGCTCTTCAATATTTTAAGTCTGACAGTCTCTGTACAGCAGTATTTATATACTGCTACAGGACTCTGCCCTCCATGCAGTCTATTGATCCGTTTATTCAGACCTTTAATCTTGATTTTAGCGGTTTAAGTTCAAGGAAAGATTAGTTTGACGCACATTTAAACACTACCTCAGCACAAAGGTTGTAACAGGCTGTGGTAAACACTAGCACGCTCTTAGTGTTTGAGCTGCAGCACATAGCGACACACATTTCCAGCAATCACAAAACATGCTTTTAGAACATAACATGCACAGAAATTGATGAGCAGCATGGCATGCACGTCTTAAAGGGGTGTGGCAGACAAACAAGTCAACATGATAAGAAAAAAAACTTAGTAGGCAAAAATATATCTATCACAGCAACTTGAGGAGCCTACAGAGTGTTTACATCAAGGTTACATGAATAGTCAAATAGCCTCCCTGAAAAAAGCCCTAGATAGACCAATTCATTTGACCAATACTAACGACTTATCTTTAAGCTTTGATGTGTCAAAGCGAATTGGTCTGAATACTTTAACTTAATTCTTCATTATCAGCATGATGGGAAACAGGAGTATTTGTAGGCCTACTGTTCTTGTTGTTATGCCTCAAGAGCTACAAGGACACTTTTGCAGCAGAGTAACAATAAATTATTAAAAATTCAAATAAAATAAATACAGAACCTCCTGTTCAAAAGTTTAGAGAAAAATAATTATCACAAAGTCTGCATTTATTTGATAAACATCCATTAAATAATGATTTGGTGCTCACAAAACACTTCTTATTATAATAAATATTGAAAACAGTGCTGCTTATTATTTTTTGTTGTAACCGAGGTGCCTTTTTTTTGATGCAGAGAATTTGAGAAAACTATAAGATATAGAGAAAGATATAAATGACCTTACTGTTACTTTTGATTTATTTAATACATTAAATGAAAGTTGTTATTTATTTAATTTAAATTTAAAAATAATTATTTTTTATTTCATTCATGCTTCATAATATAGAGAAAAAACTGAAGCATACGTATGCAGGGAAATTTTCTGTTTTTCTTACTGAACATTTTGTGTGCGTGTGTGTGTATATATATATAAATATATATAGTTATCAACATTTCAAGTGGATCAAAACTTCCATCAAAACTAAAACCAAAATGTGTTCTTGACATAGAAAATAAACGTTTTTGTGTATGTAATATATGTGTGTGAACTGTTTGTATTTATTTTGTATATATAAATGCACACATGTGGATATATTGAAGGGGGAAAAAAAAAAAAAAAAAATATATATATATATATATATATAGCATAGTGAAGGATTAAGTTTGGTAAATGTTTAATAGTGCACAAAACCTATTCAATTAAACCATTTGCTTCCAAAACACATTTAAAACCCCTTTACAGTATAGAGTATTTTAAAAGAAAAAGTATACAACAAAATGAAGATCTTTGATTTTCGAAACTCTCAGGCGAGTTCAGAAAGTATACTTATTTCAGGCAGTAGAATAAGAATGTACAGGTAAACAAGGAGTTTATAGAGCTCAGGGTCCAAATCAGAAGCATACACAGAAAGCACAACAGAGGCTTTTTGGAAGGCATGATTGCATCATGTCACATTTGTGTGCAAGGCCACAAAGCATAGGCATGTAACAAACATGCTGGCATTTTCATAACTTTAATTTTCCTAATATGTTGTATTTATTTTATTTCTATTTCAAATAATTGCTAATAGTTTAAACTTTATCTTTACTGCTCATTTAGTCTATTTATTTGCACATACTGCAGCACATTGAATCAGATACAGGGAGTGTTTCTTTCTAATATTATAATCTAACTCGAAGGTTGCTATGAAGAATGTCAATGAAACAGTGTGTACACTGTTTTGTGAGTAACAGCACATAAACTATACGGATAAGATAATGTTTCCAAAACTCAATGTCTTTCATGTACTTTTAAATTATGGCTTATGATACTTGCAGTAATTATGATATTAAACCGAGAGTAAGAGTAAATATGTAGAAGTTAAACATTTGACGGACAAAACAACTTAGAGAAAAACACCTAAACATATTTCAGTTATTATAGGCTATTGATTGACATGTTAATTAAAAATGTGTGCCATGTGTGCTGAGTACTTTCCTTTATTTTATTTATACGGATATAATTGACACAATTATAATTGATATAATTATATATTTATAATTGACACAATTGCAGATTGCGTTCATTACACAACACTCATCTAATCATGAGATAATTCGTACAATCAAAGAACTAATGTAAAAAATCATGTGAGTAAATATAAAGCAAGTGATGTAAACAAAGGCGTAAACAAATATTCCACTAATAATGCTTAATCCGGCCAACAGATGTCGCTATTAAACAGTATAGTGAATGTGACAGGCACCTTACAAAGATGCTCTTGGCCAGTCAAATACAAACTCTGAATGGTCTTTTTTATTTTTATTTTTGTATTAATATTATTATTACATGGACTATTGTGGAGTACTGGTTCACCACTCTTAATGCATTTACTCTATCAAAACAAAAATTCTTAAGAATGTGTTGTATAATACAAATAACTTGACATACATTTGTATATAAATTAAGGCCTGTTAAAATAACACAGGCAATCTTAAGACATAAAAAAAACATGTAGTTTGACTGAATTATTAATAATAAAAACTTTATGAAAACATAATCAGAATTGTTTAGGTGTGTCAGCTGAGATGGTGTTGTTTTTGCATCTGATATAATAAACCATAGCTGCGTAGAATTTTTTATCTCTAAAGCCATAGACAAGAGGACTTACTGCTCTAGAAGTGATACTAAATGCAAGGAAATTTATAAATCGGACAGTCAGGTATGTTTGTATATCATACTGCATAACTACAGCCTCAATGTAAGGACACATGACCTCAGCCGTACACAAAAACAGCTGAAGGATATGAAAAGAAATGGTGCGCTGCCCCTTTGATGCTGACTTCTTATTGTCACCAGAAGCTGCACGTGCAGCAAGGTATATCATTACATAACAAAAGATTTCAATAAACAAAATAAACACAAGCCCCACAATATACAACATACCCCTAGCAAAGTGCCGAATTTTTTCTGGAATCATAATCTCATAGTGGCAGTGTGTCAGCTGAGACAAGTATTCATGAGATGCAGTGCTAATGAGGATGAACATATCAACAAAGGGGTTTATGGAGCTCATGATCCAAATCATTAAAATTACTATTAGCGCTCTTTTAGCGGTAGAGATCGCCTGGTGTCGCAGCGGCATGCAAATGGCCACATAACGCTCCACACACATGGCTATGATAGTCAGGGGTGCACAAGCTGTAATCGCTTCCATTAACATACAGATGGGGATGCACAAGTGCAAAGGTATTAAAACAAAGTTGTATGATAAGAGCACAACAAAATCTGTCAGAAAGAGAAACAGTAGGTCTACCAGGAGAGAATGGCCAAACAATATATAGCGTGTCTCTGTCCTGAAAGTCTCTTTCTTGGAGAATATCAAAAGCATGAGGAAGGTGAGGTAGATGAAGGGCCACACAAATATCTGGGTCATCGCCAGTGAAATGTTCCTGTGGATGGGGTCAGCTTGGATCAGTTGCATCTGCTCATAGCCACTTGTGTTCATACTGGCCATTGTGTGCACATCTGAAAAACAATTAGATAACAAAAACACACATGTGAAACATAAATAATGAATGATCCTTAAATATTCAATATACAAGTAAGAGCAAAATGTGAGTAATTGGAAAATTGGTTAGTTGCGTTTAACATTATGAATGTGGCTGTCATGTCCCAATTGCACTGACATATATTCTTACATTATTCTATACATTATGAATAAACTGGTAACACTTAAAGATTCATTAGTTAACATTAGTTAACATGAACTAAGAATAAACAACATTTCTACAGCATTTATTAGGTATTGTTAATTTCAGCATTTACTAATGCAATATTAAAATCAAAAGTTGTGTTTGTTAACATTAGTTAATGCACTGTGAACTAACATGAGTGGTTGTATTTTTATTAACTAACATTAACAAAGATAAATAAATACTGTAATAAGTGTATTGATCATTGCTTGTTCATGTTAATTGATACTTTAACTAATGTTAACAAATGACACCTTATTGTAAAGTGTTAGCAATAAACTTAAAATATTTATGTAGCCATAAAATTATACAATGTCAGTTTACACAATTGAAGGTCATTAAATCGAAACAAATTGTTACATGATCTTACTTTAATACCTACTCACAAAAAGGTTCTGTTATTGAGCCATGGTCATGTATAAATGACAATGTGCACTGTGAACACACATTTATAAAGAGTTTGACAGAGCAAATTCTCATGTGGATGACATCAGCTTATCTAGAGTTAAATTTAGATTCGCTTGTATTTGGTGATAGACGTGTGGAGCACTGAAACACAAAATAAATGAAGAGAAATAAATTGCACTTGCTTCACAGGAAATCACAGTAAAGGTTGTTTAGAAGTCATGATGGTATTATGTCGCAGTGGCATGCAAGGCCACATAACATTATAGACCCAGAGAAAACGTTGCATTGCAAGTTTAATTTGCATGATGTTGTAGCTAGTGTAATGATTCACCGGTAGTCTTGGGATTCATTTGCAGCTTTTAATAATGCTCAGGGTCAAACAGGCAATCAGTGGCGCCACCAGGGCCGACTCCTGGCCACCCCATTGGCCACCCCACTGGCCAGTGTTAAATGTAGTACTGTAGTATAAGTTAGGGCTGAACGATATTCTGTTTTGAAATTGACAGAGCGATAGTCACATCGCCGGAACATACGATGTAAAGGGTAGAAGCCATTAAACTTAATACACCATTTAAGAGAACAGTAGCACACAGTAAACACAAGTTTTAGTGCGGATGTATAGCCGAATTACACTGTAGCCTTATTCGGACGGGACTAGTTTTCTAAAGTACTGTATGTGCGAGCTTCGATCCTTATCACCAGTCGTCCGTGATCTTTGGAACGCATAGGTATTAGTTGCACAAAACCTGCGCGCTGACAGACTTGCGCGTCACCAGCACGTTATGTTTGTTTATCCTGAAGCATCTGATCGCGGCTGCGGATAAAAGCACTAGCATTTCCTAATGCTTTTATACAAAACTGATGAACACACCGTCAGTTATGTTTTCAGAGCAGAGCAAAACATCTGATAAATGGAAAGAGGTCCGTGCATTAGTCTGAATGCAGTCTGTTAAAGCTGCCACTGTCTATGGTCTCATCAGTAATAATCAAGTGGCAATAATGCAGAGGAAAAAAAAAATCCAACTTTTAAAAGACTATTTCTGTAAACTTTTGTATACTAAAGAGCACTTTTTAAAATGCGTAATAGTATTAAAAGAGTAGGCTGTTTATATAATGATTTTAAAAAAAGTACATTTTGCACAAAATAAATGTGATTTAAAATGTAGCCATGTGCAGTAATATTGAAGGAGAATGTGATATTCTCCTGGT
>JAUCNO010000191.1:5254001-5268548 GCA_032353835.1 Enteromius viviparus
CTCCAACCCTGATAAAACTCACCTACCTGTGTTTTCTAATGATCCTTAAGACACTGATTAGCATGCTCAGGTGTGTTCGATTAGGGTTAGATCCTAACTCTGCAGTGCATCGGACCTCCAGGGTAGATTTGAGGAGCCCAGGTCTATACACTACCATTTAAAAGTTTTTTTGTCTAAAAAATTAATACTTTTAATTAGCGAGCATGCATTAAATTAATCAAAAGTACTTCCCCTTTACTTAAAAAATTAAGACGCCCCTATTACGGGTTATGAAGGGTTCATAAACTGGTTTTGGGAGTCCCAAACAACAGGTTGACATGCATCTAAGGCCAAAAAACACTTTCATTTACTTATAATATGCATTTATTTTTACCTTACTTGTTTAATGACTCCCAAAAGGTTAGCCTCTTTTAAAAACGGCTCATTTCAATGATTCTGAGTCGACTCTTTCTTTTGAAACACAATAACTTTATACACGTTTCAGCCTTCCTGATGATCAGATCAAGAAGAATGACGGGGAAATCAAAGTCAAGAAGATACAGAAACTACAAGGTGCATATCCGTCCAGCCAACTGTTGTGTGACTTTATCATTCCTTACGCCTGAGTGCTTGTGTATGTCTGTGTGTGTTTGTGTAGAGGCGCTGTTTTCTCTGGATCTGCAGCTGTGCTCTGTTATTGAGGAGAAGTTAAAGATCTGTAGAGGGACTGGAAGATGGAGTCTGGCTACCTGCCGTCTTCTCGTTCAACCCCACCCTGAAAACACCCCTCAGGGTGTCACTTTACTGTCTGACGCACAGGAAGAGGGTAATCAATCTGTCTTTCCCTCTTCAGACACACAATCATGCTCTACTGATCTTCACCAAAGCCTCTTTCTTTCCCAGTGGTGAAGCTGGCTATCACTTTGTTGACTTGGCTTTTTCCTTGCTTATGGTCGCCAAGTAACCATGACAACTTTGACCAGGAAAGAGCAAACTGTGAGTAATCACATTACTAACACTGTACAACAGAATCCGATTCTATTATTGTACTGTAATTACAAATAGGGGTGTCCCTGATGTGATTTTCACAATTGAATCTGAATTTTCGAATCTTGACTGTCGAATCATATGTTTGGGGGCGGGGCAAAATAAGAGTCATGTCAGTCATGCGACGTTTATAATTACTGATATTAACACAGGGAAAATGAGTAACGGACACCTCGCAGATACAAACGGTGTAAATAATGATTTATGTTACCATTAAAAGATAGTTGACAAAAAACATCTTCCAAACCCTAAGAAGTTTTACTGTTACGTTAGTGCTCTCATTATAACGTTATGTATATGACAATAGTTAATGCATTTCTGTTCTGAGCGCCGCGCGCTGAAGATGATCTGTAGAATATTTGACTGTGAGATTGGGAATCGAATCCGGCTCATCGAATCGTCGACTATTCAAGGACACCCCTAATTACAAGTAACCGTATTACAGAAGTATTTCTGACAATAAATAAATACAATTCTCTGATTTAACCATGTTTTTCCCTTAAACTTAATTTGAGTTAAAGAAGTTATTTAGCTAGTTATTTATAATAACCACTAACCAATTATCAGTGGCTGTCAAATTCACTTCGTCAAGGCCACTTCAATCAAGTCACATATTTTAGATGTGTTATATTTGTCCAGATAATGAACAACATTTGCCAAGTCGGAGCAGGAGGAGTGCTTTGGTAGGAACAGGGGTGGGGCCTCTCACAATAGCCCCAATAAGCCCCGCCTATCAGACTTATTTAAAGGTAAAAATCTATTTGCTATAAATTTGAACTTATTCTTGAAAAAACAAGCCGAAAACATTAAATTATACTATTAAATTCAGTGGAAAAATTTATGGTTATGATGAATTTATCAATAATTTTATGTAGAAATTCTGCCCGTATATCATGAATGTGGTGTATTTTGTCTGTTCAGCATTTATGATTATAAAAAGTGGCGTATTTGCATTTTCTCTACCAATCTAGGTAGCGGAGGGTGTTCACAACCTAATCCACATACTCTACAGTCTGCAGGTGTGAGCCATTGATTAACTTTTTATTACATATAAATGTCTATTTATTTGCATAATTTCTACATACAGTATCGTACTGTTACTTTGAAGGCTGCTATAATAATCCAAGACAGCTGCTTTGAAGTTCAAAATCTCCTCCTCCTCGAGGGAGAAGCTCCACCCCAAACTCTTGCAAGTGATTATGATGTCAAAAGGGTGGGTATGGTCATTTTTTATCAGAGTGTGTTTATCTAAACAGTTTATCTAGTGTTATTTGTATGTGTTATATAACAAAGTAGAGTTTTTTTAAATTATGTTCCAGACTCTTAAAGGAATGGTTCACCCGAAATCAAGAATTTTATTCACTCTCAAGTTTTCCAAGATGTAGATGAGTTCTTCATTAGAACAGATTTGGAGAATTTTGCATTATATCACTTGTCCACCAATGTATCCTCTGCAGTGAATGGGTGCCGTCAGAATGCCAAACAGCTGATGAAAACATCACAGTAATCCACAAGAAATCCAGATCACAAAAAGTCCATCAATTAACATAAAAATACCAGTCTATAATCTATCCTCTCACGTCGAAATCCCCTGACACATTTATTTATCAATTTTCACTTGTAAACCGCTTGATTGATATTTCTTTCCTGATTCAGGAGAAATTATAACTTCACTGGAGAATGCAAAGTTCCATTCACTGCAGAGTCAGCAGGTTTTCATTGTTGGGCCAACAATTACCTTAATGTTTACTTATTTACATATTTATTTCACTGTCTCAGCAGCAGAGTTTTGAGTGTGGCGTTGTCGGGGTGGCTGAGAAAGATTTGGAGCAGAGGGAGAGAGAGCATGCTGAACTGACGGACAGACTGGTGAAAGAGAACGAGCAGTTCGAGGAGGAGCTGCGGCTGTTTGAGGAGAAGATGAGAAAGCTGAGAGAGGAAGAGAAGAGAGTGAATGAAGAGAGAGAGAAACTGAAAGAAGAGGGCAAGAAAGTGCAGAAAGAGAGGAAGAGTCTGGAGACACAGATAAGACTCATTCGGCATAATTCAAATCATCGTCCAGGCATCTTGCCTTCTATCATATCACAGGAGAAATGATATGCATTTATGTCTATATACGTTTTTATATGTTTGGAGACAAGATCAATGCATTTTAAAGAACTGAAAAAACAGCATATATTTTGCTTTTCAGAGCTGTCTGTAATTGTTAAGAAAATGCATCAGCAATCGGTTGTTATCACCTTCAGTACAGTGGAAATGGACTGCAGTCTTGTCTGAGACTCAGGACCGTGTTTATGTAGTCTCAAGACCATAATCATGACTCCAACTCGTGAAGCGTACCAGAACTGTGCAACACTATAAATCTTTATTTAAGGCTTTGGTGGTGATACAACAAATCATGAGTCAAATAAAGAGTAAAATAAAATCAGATGATTATTCAAATACAGTGCTACCAGTATTTGAATAATGTTTGAGTGTCACTCGTTTTATTGACAATCTTAACACGTCTTGCATGTATATATATTGAAAAAAGTTCCAATGACAATCACCATACTCTTATTTTGGTTGTATAACAATCATAAAGACCCCATATTTCAGACTTCAGCAAGTGAGGCACCATCTTTATGTTAAAATTGCTGTCAGTAGAGTTTTAACTGGTTGCAGGTCGGACAGACTGGGGACGTACGAGTCTTCTCCTCAGCCTCATCACAGCAGAGTCCACACTGGCTGCGGCACGCTTTCCATACTTGTCATCCTCCAGCTGCTGATGAGCGATCTGCAGCTCTGCGATCTCTTTCCCTGAGGATTCCAGGTGTTTCCGGAGCATAGTGCTGCCCTGAGAGTATGAGGGGAATGTATGGGTTAACAGTGCTTCAGTTATATTATTATTGCACTTTATGATTGACAGATAATAGAGGCATGTTATGAGTGTTAGATTGCATCTACTGCTCTCACCTGTGTTAGGAGGTCGGATTCTGGAAGGCCAAAACTCGAATGCCGCCCGTACAGCTGAGTCATAGGCCTGCTCAATCTCTCACGACAAAAAAGATCAGCACTGCAGACTGGGCCCTGCAAGGAAGGAATTCATCTACTTCAATCAGTGAGTGAAAAAGTGATAATATTCAGAATCTAGGGGTTTAGTAACACTTTAGGATCAATTTTAGTGGTCAAGTAGTTTTCACAACCTTAATATACAGTATGCACTTGACAGTCACTTTGGTAGTAAATTAGCACCACAGTCTATAAATAAATACATACCATAGCTCTGCCAAGACTGTAGCCGGCACACTGCATCTGTCTCTGTTTGCGGTAAATGGCTTGTCTCGTTGCAGCTGAGCTCAGTGTCAGATGTTGCTGATCAAGCATAAGAAAAAGAATATATACCTGAATACAGTAATCTAGTACAAAACTGTTAATTTCATCAGATCAAAATTTAACTCCTTAAATACAAAGCAGGAGCAGAGCAAATGTATTGTGTTTTTAATGATGTCTTCAAAACACTTTCCCTTCCATTTCCATTTAGCTCTTTTAATTATATAATAATATTTATTGGACCTCTGGAGAGAGTTCAGCAAATCCGTACAGCGTTTCAATATCCATCATTTTAAAAAGTTCTTCATATTCTCTGCATATTTTTGCAGAGAAAAATATTTTTCATATTTTTTGAAATATTTATTTTGCATATTTCTGTTTTTAGCATACACTAGTGTTCCAATGTGTGGTGTTTGTGAGATTTTTTTTTTATTATTATTTTTTTAAAGAGAACAGATTTTTTTATTATGTATTCAGTCTGGGCCAATAAATCATAATTTAGCGTTCCATAACCGCTTTAATCACGCACCTCTAGGTTGATAGTTTCATTGATTTTCTTCAACAGGGCCTCACTGGCTGAACGGTGCATATCTGTTTGCTTGTTGATGACATCACTCATGACTTGTAAAATGTTTTCTCTGAGCTGCTGAGATTGACGTAGTGCTGTTGATGAAGAATCCAAAGCCTGTTTGCACTCTTAATGACAGACAGAGTGAGATTAGATACCAACAGTTGTTCGGTTTCTGCACAAAGGGTTAGAGACTTCCAAATAAATGTGGCTCAGAGTACCTGGAGTAAACGGTCCGGTGGGGTCAGGTTTCAGGGAGAGGGGAGAAGGGTATGTTTTCACACCCGCTGAGCGTGAGCCGTGCTGGGGAAGCAGCTCTGTTACTATGGATCTCTCAAAGGCACAATCCAACAACTGCTTACTGCTCTCAGACAAAACCTAAAAAAAAAAAAATATATATATATATATATATACTGTATATATATACAAAAAAAACAACAACACAATACAGCATATTCTTTTTTAAATTCAATTCAATTCAAATTTATTTGTATAGCGCTTTTCACGATACATATCATTGCAAAGCAGCTTTACACCAATGTTATACAGTATATGTAGTTTTATGTATGTTACATATATATGTTTTAATTTATGGTGAAGCAATTTAATTATCCTGAACATGTAAGTTCAACTTGAGATTTTTCATTTGTTAATGAAAAATAAGTCTAGTGCATCCTCCAATGCTTAAGATTGTTAAGATTTCTTTATATTTTTAAAATAAGTTTCTTATGCTCCCCTAAGCTGCATTTATTTGATCAAAAAGTACAGTTTTATTTTATTTGATCCTTCAGAAATCCTTCAAATATTGTGATTTGGTGCTTAAAAACGTGTAAATGTAATGTTTTTGTGAAAACTATGCTTAAAGTGCCCCTATTATGCTATTTTAAAGGTTGCTAATATTGTTTTATGAGTCTCTAAAACAGGTTTACATGTTTGCAAGGTCAAAAAACACTTTAGTGTTCTCCGAAAATAGATATAATTTTACCCCATTTCTAAATGAATCGTAAACGACTCGTGTGAAGCAGTTCAAAGAATTAGTCTGTTTAAACCCCTCCTTTCCGTGAGCCCTCACTGCTGTGATTGGTCAGCTGGCGCAGTCCTTATGATTGGTCTACCACTACAGTGTGTGTGGGAAAACTAAACGCCCATTGCCATAACTGAATGAGAGCACAGGATCTCTACAGCGTCTTTTTGACATTATGTAATCCACGTCGAAAATGTACTGTTTGTGGTCAGGCCAGTTGTTCGTGACGTAGAACGTGGGCGGGCATTATGCAAATATGTCACTTCGTAACGTGTGGCCGTAACAGAAAAAGATTCGAATTGCTGAAGACTCATTTAGGTGAATGTGAACCGACTCTTTTTTTGATTATATATGATTATATAGTTTATTTTAAGAATAGATTTTAGAAAAACAAAACAGTGTGTCCTCCTATTTCATGTTAAAACATTCCTTTATAGGCATTATATAATGCAAGACCCTTTTTTTCACCTGTTGTTGAGTCAAGGTCTTTTTCAACATGCTCTCCAACTCTTGTTTTAGTACATTCAGGCCTCTTCGTTCATTGCGTAGGAGATCATCTGCTCCATCCCGTATCTTGAAAAAAAAACATATAGTGGAAGCCATGATTTTGCGCTCCTTATTTTTCAGAAGAAGGATGCTTAATATATTTTAGTCCACATTTGATCTCAAACTTCCCATGGGGTCATTTTAAATACAGTTATATATACTGTAGCTACTCACGGTCTCTGTGGTGGCCGGTCGAAACTTTCTGCCTTCTGCACTTTGGTGATTGACCAGCAATGCTCTCCTAAGACTGCGGAGCAATTTTTCCAGTCGTTCCCTCTGATGCTCCACCCTGGTGCCCTCCTGTGTGACCCTGCCTGCCTGTCTGCGCAGGTGACCCTCCACCTCTCTCACACCCCGCATATAATCACCCGCCATACCTGTGCTGACCTGTGCACTCTTATCACGCAGGGCCGGCGGAGGGAACGGCCCGCTAATCACTCCAGATGTGAGCTATCAAAGAAAAACATTTTATCATATTGTATGAATATGGTATGTACTTCTCTTGAACATGTAGCCCCACAATAAATACAACTTCTAATTAATTTCCATACATTTTAGAATGTTTGAAATTATTTATATTATGCTCACCCAGACTGCAGTTTTGTGTTACCCGTCAGATTGTCCTACGTAATCATCATTACGTAATTTTTCTCACTGGCTTCTTAAATGACATCAATGTTAACAACAACAACAAAACCGAAGAGCTTGTGCAATGAAAGTTGCCTCTGCTACGTTACTATAGCAACAGGTTGGCTTTGTTTTCTTTCTCTTAGAATAAAAGCAATTTTTTTTTAACTTTTTTTAATGTAAATTTTCTGTTGTGGCTCATCGCTTATTAAAATGATTTAGATGAACCATTAAATCAAAGACGCTGCCCAGGGGCCCTTGGGGTGCAGGGGGCCCCGCGATTGACCTGCCAGGGGGCCCAGACATTTTGTGAACGTTATGCCAAGGTTTGCCGCAAGTGGCACACTAACGTGTGAACATTTTGTGAGGGTTATTCCCAGGGGCCGACGCAAACGTTGTGCGAACGTTGTCTCAAGGTTTTCCCCTGGGGCAGACATAAACGTTGTCTAAAGGTTTTTCCCAGGGGTCGACGCAAACGTTTTCTTAAGGTTTTGCCCAGGGGCCCACACAACCAATAATCTGTCCCTGGTTGTGCCTCAGAAACCTAGCGTGATTTCACTTCAGTGAAAGTATTTGAGGTAGGCTACGATTTAATTAGCCTAACGTTATGTATTATTTACAGTTTGAGATTGATTACTTAACAAAAATACACAAAAATACTTTTACTGTTCTTTTTTCTTCTTTGATTCCCCTAAATCAAATTTAAACCCTGTGATCCAGAGAAACAGAACACAAAGGCAGTGTAACTTACATGGCCTGTACCAACAACACCGCAATAAATTTGCGTATATGCAATTTTAATGACTTTTTAAAAATAAACTGTTCCCTCCCGGTGAAATGACCTGCCAAACTCAGTCCGAGTAGCTGTCTTTAGGCATCTTCAAGAAACGATTGAAAAACATCTTGACTTGACCCTCTAGCACTTCCTAATGCCATTTTTGTTTTTAAAAAGTCCCTTTTAGACATTAGTGCTAATATAAAATTTGTATTCAGTAAAAAAACTAAGCATGCAAACTTACATTAAAATCTGAAATGCAAAACATTTACAATTAAAAACAATCAGCAATTAGTGGTGCGCAATACGTCATAATGATGCCTTAACCTATCAGAAACCAGGACCAACTATTAGTTTTAAAAATGGCAAATGGGCCTTTCACTGCTATTGTTGTACTGTTATAAAATAGCGTTTCAACTTTTTAGGTACTTTACCATACTTCCAATGGATTTAGGTCGGAATTCCTCTTTGTTTTCCGAGTCACTCTCATTGTGCTCCTTATCAACGCTGCTGTAAGCTGTTAGCTGAGGCAGTCCTGAGGTGAATGTCCCAACGCTGCGGTAGCGTGTAGATGAGTGCAGCTGGTCTACGTGAGCTTGACGCCGAAGATCCTCGGCCCGCAGAATCGAGCGGACAGTCGCATCCCTCCAGCCTTTAGATCCCACAACCACAGCCGGAGGAGGAGCGCACTGGACCGGCCGCTTCATGATCATAGTACTACCAGGGGCGTAATTTCCACTCGGGACGAGGGGGACACTTGCGAATGCGAAATATAAAGTTGCACCCTTGGTGACTACTTTACTTCACCATCATTGGAACAATCCGATTAACTCCAAGGTGTTTGGGTTTAAAAGTGTTGGTGTCTCCAACGCAACTGTTCCTCAGGGGACGCGCACGGAGCTCTGATTGGGTAACGCGAGACACGCTAATGAACGAGTGTCAATGGAGGCAGATCATTCAGCTCCATTCACACTGCAACTCAATCAGTGAAGATCCTGTTACATGAGGAGAACGGAAAGTGTGCTGTGATGTGCAACAACCTAAATTAGTCTGGCAAACTATATGAATTATTAAAAGATAGTTTGATTTAGTAGATGAAGGTATGACAAAAACAAATGCCTTGCATTAAATCTCAGATAATTGCAGTGAAGAATGTCTGAAAAAAATCATATTACTGTAAAACTACCATTAAAAGTTTCTATCTTTTTATTAAATCACATATTTCCATTTCATTTCCAAGTATGGAAAATATATAAAAACTTCAATATTTAGTTAGTGTAGTATAACTATAATATTAAGATTGTTGCATGCACTTATAATTGTATGCATGTTTTATTTATATACTATCAACAAGCATACCTAGACACAAGTTTTGACAGTAGATATCACTTTTTGAGACTCTAAAAATATCTGATATGTAATATGAAGAGGTTGATCTATAAAAAGAGATCTAGCACCAAACATAAGGATCACACAATCATTTAGATTTTTTTGAGGCTTTATTGTCAATTAAACCCTGAAGTTCTCGAGAAAGAACCTTTAATATTTCAGACATAAAAGAAAACCTCCAACAAAACATTGAGAGAACCCACACAAACTTGAGGCGTCATTTTAAATGTGATTTATGAGGTATGCACCAAGTTGTGGGGATTCCTGCATACCCAAATAAAATAAACAGATTTAAAAAACTGCTTTGCAAAGAGTCTGTAAATTCTTCTGTTGTGCAAAAGTTTTCTCTGCACTAGAACGAAGACAGCACATCCCATTTGGGACTATAAAGGCATCTCCAAAACAAATCAACATGAGAAAACATTCATAAACACAGAACAAATATAAGATCACATTGGGAAAAGACAAATCAAACATTAACAAGAAAAGCAGTATTCAACATATCCACTTACAATTGATAAAACAATCTAGACAATAATAATAATGGCAGTGGGGATTGTAGGATTATGGAAAAATAATTAATTAATTAATAAGCAAAGCATGTGCTGAAAAGGCACGTGTGTGTAAATCTTTAAACCACAATCTGGTAGTGTGGGAAGTAACAAGTACATTTTACAGCTCCGTATCTAAATTACTAAAGCAACCTGTAATGGCCCTGTCATAAATTCATATATATATATATAAAACATTTCTCAAAAGTTCAGTTTTAAGCAATCTAGCAGAACATGCCACCATTCACAATTCACATAAACTGGCCTGTCTTGATTTCCTTTTGGTTTTACAGATAATTACCATCAGAATTTAACAGAATTAGCTTTATGAACCATTGCTTAAGATTCTCATTTTTCAAAAATTAAGAGATTGCACTTAATGGAAGTAGTGTCATTAACATTATATTGAGCAGTTGTGAAATTCGGTGTATACACAACATCATTAAACTCACAGTGTGTGTTTGAGAGCTGTTCTGGGTCCAAGTCTGCTAGAGATGTTTTGCTGTAGCTCTGTTAACACGCCGTCCCGCTCCTCTAACTCCAGAAGTACTTGCTATAAAGGGCAAACAAGAAAATACATCAGTAATTTGTGATCATGAAGGATATGTTACACTGGTAGCAGTTTAGAAACAGGTTATTTACTTCTATGAGTTTATCCCTCTTCTGAAGATTGTCTCTTAATTTTCCTTCTTCAAAAGCTCTGTCCTTATTTTCCTTCTTCCAGCCTAGTTCAGCCTCCTTATTCTCCTTGGTTTTCTCTCTCAGCTCCTTGAGTGTGTTTTTGAGTTGCTCTGATAGTGCAGTGATGGCTTGTTTGTGATTTTCTCTTTGGTCCTAAAAGAACATGGAGGCATGTTGATGAAAACTTACAAAAACTTTGCTTTCAGTAAAGACTACTGTTACAGGACAGAGCAGTGTCTTTACACGCCACCAGGTGGCGCAATTGCTTTTCTGTTGCATCATGAAATGGATAAATCATGAAGTGACAATTTTATTAGATTCAGTTTTTTGAGATATTCAGCACACTAAAAGTGATTGGCAGTGAGCTGAACTTTTTGAAAATGGAAAACTAAAGTTATGATTTAGTCAGATGTATACCAGTATGATGCTTTCGGCGTCGGACAAGGCCGAGGAGAGCCTTGAGATTTCCTGCAGCATGTTGGCACTGAGCCCTTCTCTCTCTCTGAAGCTCGCCGCCAGCAGAGCTTCTTTCTCTCGCAGCTGATTGAGTAATCCAGCCTCAGCTCCGCCCCCTTCCAATCCCCGCCCAATCAGCGAGTCTGAGAGTGCCTACAGGCAGAATGTTAATAGTTGACTACTGGAAATGATCCATTAACTAAAATCAACAGAACTTTGTAAGAGAAGCCAAGGAAGATAACGCCATGTCTACCTTCACATCTCGGCATGAACTCTCCAGCGCCTCCTTTAGCTGGGAAATATAGTCTTTGTTTTCCTTCACCAGTGCAGTCAGAGCTGAATCTCTCTCTTTCCACACTTCCCATTCTTTCGTCATCTCCTGTTGGGCTTGATCTCTCTCTGCAAGCTCTACACGCAGGTGCTATTTGAAGATACAAAACATTTTTGTCTCCAGATTTAATAATTGGGAAACTAAAACCCACTGAGAAGCATCAATGCCTCGTTTATTCTTCAGTGAATAGTACTCAAGAATAACAGCAGCGGTTACTAACCAAGTGATTAAGTAAACAGTATGTGTGTACCATTGAATAAGCACACTGTTTGTTCGACTCACGTTAATAACATCCTGGTTACACTGGAGCACAGTGTTGAGCGTGATGAAGTCTCGGTCTCGCTCTCTGCCAGCGTCTCTCATAGCTTGCAGCTGTTTCTCCAGAGCTTTCTCGTTCTCACTCGCCTCAGACAGCTGGGCCTCCAGGACCGCCTGATTAAAACATTAACATAGAAAATTATAAGCACTACGGAACATTGTGCATCCAGTGTTACCTGGGCCACGCAAACACACAAGTGCTCTTGTACTCAAGTTAATCACCCAACACAGGAACCCAGCCAAAACTCACATTGACTGGGTGTGTTAGCAAGAGCTTCATTGTACATAGAATATAGGGAATGCGGTTGATAGATGGAATAAAACAAACAACGTTTGGGGTCAGTAAAATTTCTAAAATGCTTTTGCAAAAATGTTGTTCACCTTCAATTTTTTAATCAAAGATGTAGTAATAGTAAAATACACTTATAGTGTTTTTTATTAATATTTATAATAAAAAGTAGTATATAAGTAGTAAAAAAAAGTATTTACTCCTCAGATGAATCTTTAGCTGTGTCACGTGATCCTTCAGAAATCACTATAACATGCTTATTTGGAGCTCAAGAAACATTTCTTATTACTATCAGTGTTAAAAACATTCAACATTGTTGTGCTGCTTAATATTTTTGTGGTAAATTTATTGTTTTCTTTTGATGAATAGAAAGCTGAAAAGAACAGCATATATTTGAAAGATTGAGAGAACAGTATTAATGTTTTCAAAAATGACACACACACAGTTTTTCATTTGTTAGAAGATGCTGACAAGAGGAATATCATAGGAAATAAAGTGACAAAATAATGGTTTCATTCACTTCTAAACAATGGGTTTATTATATGATTAGATTGTTAGACTATAGTAATTAATTATAATGATCTTAATTTAGGAACAACAGAATTTTGCTCAGTCAGACCTCACCTCACGTTCACTGCGTGTATCAGTCACTGCGCTGGCCAGTTTTTTAATGAGTTTATCAGTGTCCTGTGTTTCCAGTCCCTGCTCAGCACACAGCTTCTGGATCAAAGTCACACATTCCTAAAGAGAGGAGAGCACATGGATCACTGACACGTCCTTGACCTCCGCACAATCTGTTTTTATCCTGCATCGGAGTTCATTAATTCAGTACTCACCTGGATTACATTCTCTCTGCTGTGCAGCGATTGGCTGAGACTCTCTATGAGGTCATTTTTATTCTTCATACGGTTCTGTGTGGCAAAACAGATCAGATAGGTATTAGTCTCACAAACAGGCATCATTCCCAGCAAAATGACTCCATGTCATGCCTGAGGGACAGTTCATGGCATTGTGACTCCTCATGACTGCATTCCACCAGTGTTATATAACTGCTATCAGCTCACACTAGCGAGCACCTATTCAATAGCTCCTACCCTGCATACACCAGTGCTATGAAATTACAGCACTCTGTAAAATGCCGAATTAAGGTAAATCATGTAACTAAGAGTAGTTATGTACAGTGGCCACAAAATATTTTGGCACTTAAAAATCATACTTTATGTAACAGCACATAAAGTCATTGCATTATATAACAACACATCAAACTAATTAACTATCAAATTAAGGATAATACGCCTATTGTTCCATCTTCCATCTTGTCTTGTCATGTTGTTGTCCAAATACTCTGCAGTTTTTGTTTTGGTAATGTTTATATTCTATCAAATTATTTATTTGATATTTTTTATGTTCAGTTTTCATTTTAATTATATTAGAATTTTAGTAATTCAATTTTTAGTAAATTTTCATTTTAATTATTTATATAGATATATTTTTAAAAATTCAATAATAGCACTTTTTTATATTTATATCTCTTTTTATTAAAAAAATATTTAAGAGTTTATCTACTGTTCACTCATCAGAATCCTAACAACCTTGCTTTTAAAGGTGTTTGTGTTGTCTTTCTGAATAAAATGTAACTTATTACACATACACATACGTCTGAAGTAATGAATTTAGATAAAGGAGTGTGGAGCTAGCGGCAGTTTTGTTGGCAAACATTAATGCCTTGAATTTTACGCGAGCCAGTTGATAAACAGATAACAGTTGATAAACAGAGGTGTGACTTGCATTCTTTTAGCTCATTAAAAACTAATCTTGCTGCCGCATTCTGGATTAATTGTAAAGGTATTATAGAACTGTCTGGAAGACTTGCCAAGAGAGCATTAGCCATAGTCCAGCCTGGACAGAACAAGAGAACTAGGACTTGTGAAGCGTGTTCTAAAAGAAAGGGCCTGATCCTTTTAATGTTGAATAAAGCAAATCTGCAGGACCGGGCAGTTTTAGCAATGTGGTCAGCTGATCAATCAATCACATCTCCAAGGTTTCTAGGCGTTTCTGAAGGAGTTATGCGTGTTATAGATTTATTTATATATATAAATATAAATCACACACAGTACAAATATACACATTACACATATATATTATGCAAACAAAATCAGCACTAATGTATTTAGCTGAAATAGAGACTGAAGAAAAAAAAGAAAAAAAAATCACATGAAACATGCAGTAGCTGACAAGCCTGCTATGAAAGAAAGCCTAGAGCAAACTCCTCTGGTCTGGGAAGATTCCTAGAGGAGGTGTGTGTGTGTGCGCGCAAGTATGTGTGTGTGCATACACCTCTCTATGTGGGCAAACCCAAACACTATATTTTTAAAAACATCCACACACCTTCAGTAATATACCCTATATAAGGCATCATTTGCAAAAAGTCAATAACAAGTTTAGGAGAGGGTGTGCCTCAGATGTGCTGTGCTAAGCCTCTTAAACACAATGCACACGGCACATGATCGCTTGAAACACGCCATTTAACTTAATTATCCCTGCTAGGGATGCTCATTTCGGTTATTTCTCATAACTGACAACCGACGCTCGTTAACCGATTATTAACCGGTTAACTGACAACATTATTTTAAATGAGAATTGAATTCAAAGGA
>JAUCNO010000191.1:5268648-5285686 GCA_032353835.1 Enteromius viviparus
TAAATAAAATGACCTTTTAAACCGTTTAACTGATTGTGTTAATCGGTTAAACTTCAAATCGGTCGGTTAACGGTTAACCGGTTAAAATGAGCATCCCTAATCCCTGCCTCGTCTTACTTACCACTAGCGAAGAAGATTTTAGCTGCTTGGCATGAGCATCGGTTGTTGGTTTGCTGGTGTCCCTGAGCTGTGCCTCCAGACCTCTGATGCAAGCCTGAGCTTGAACGAGTTGTTCACGCAACTGCTTCACAGCGTGATGCACCTTACCTGCGGATGCCTAAAAAACAGATTAAAAAATTAACTGAAAAGCTTCAAAAACACATCTAAAACAGTCTGAAAGTCCTCACCTCTCTACGCAATGGCATGAAGTCGTCTTTTAGCTCGGTCAGGATGTCATCGCACTCTTCTTCAAACTCATCCTCCATCCCATTGTCGCCCTTTCCAAAATTCAGGACCCTCACTAACCCTGCTTTCAGTCCCACCTCGTCCTTCCCATTCATCATGTCCCCTCTGTGCAACACAGGAATACGACTTCCAGCAGGTGACCTCACCGGCTTTCCTTCAATTCTCCTTAACTCTTTGAAAACGGTGTCTATAAGGGCTGAATGCCCTTCTGGCCAATCAAACAGATCATTGCCGTCTAATGAGTCCAGCGACTGAACAGAAGCAGTGCGGGATTGAGAGCGCAAAGAATGACAGGAACCGGACAATGAGGCGGGGCTGGATCTGACAGATGGCACTTTCGACCAATGAAGAGGCATGCTGCAGGATTTTTCTCGAGAGAGGCCCGGCGATGTGAAGGCTTGATCGGGCAAGTGACGTGGAATCCCACAAACTGACTCGTAGTCCGAGTCGGACACCCTCAAAGAGTCGCAACACTCACACATCTTGCCTGTCTGGCACCGCTTCCCCGTTTTCCTGTAATACGGACAAGACTCAGCTTTCTCAGACCACCATTCATACTCAGAAAGGGCCATGTTGTCCCTCAGCATTTCTCTGTATCCTTCCCCTGCAGAGTCCTTCCGGTCCCCTTCATCCTCACTGGAACTTCCGTTTCTCTTGAAAGTAGACGGGTGGCGCTGATCGTACACACTTCGCACCCATCTCCTGACCTTGTCCCGTTCCTGAGTGAGTTTCTGTAGTCTCTCGCCCGACAGCACTCGGACTCGGGCGATGACAGTGTCAAACTTGAAAACTCGTTCCAGAACGGACACACACTTGCCGCATACAAACTCCCCCTGACCGCTCCCACGTGGTACAGGCTGCTCTAATATATGTGTCAGCACACAGAGTAGGTCTATTCCTTTTGTGGGGGTGAGCAGGCCACGAGACTTTGAGAGCGAACGGGAAGAGCTGAGTGATAAAGTGCTGCCTAGAAATAAAAGTATATTATAAAAATATAAGTGGTTATAATCAAACATGCCACTTTTGTTTTGAAAATAGACTTTTTTCCAACTCACCTGAACAGTTGAGTTTTACCTTTGTTGAATCCATTCAGCCGATTGTAGCTTAGCATAGATCATTGAATCTGAATTTTTTGAATGGATTTAACAACAGTAAAACTCAACTGTTTAACTCTAGGGGACTTGGAAAATGAGCCCCCCCCCCCAAAAAAAGTTTTTTTAAAACATAGATGGCACTTTGATGTGCGTTTTTGTATTCTCCGTTTTATTTTGACATGTATACAGAATAGCAAATGTAATGTAATTAGACATGTTCTCTGCAGGTCATACCCCATGGGCTGCTCTGTGCCGATCTGGGCAAGCTTCCTTTGCTAGAAAAGTCTGTTGGCGTCTGAGGTTGTGCCCCCTTTCTGTTCTGACCTGCATACAGCCATCGCCGCTGGTTGCCTTGCAGGTCACTCCCACAGATGCGGCATCCTTCACTTTTACCACGAGAAGTCATCTTGAACAGGTGCACCAGGTGCCCTATAATAATAATAATAATAGTGCAATATGATATAGATAAGTAGATCAATAACAAATAAAAATAATAAAAATCTCAATGCATTCTTTTAAAACTGTATTTCACTGGAAAAAAAGATGAAAAAAACAACAACATGATACTAGCTAAGGAGCTTTTGGAACTGTATCCACAAAGACACACTTTACACACCTGTGTAAATCTATCAGTAGTTCACTGTTGTCCTTTGGCTGGGGTGGATCCAGTGAATGACAGCTCACTCTACCCTAAATAAAGTCTTAATGTTTACACAGGCTGGACACATCGGCCTTGAGCTCTAAACACATGTATATAAACAAAGATGATGTGTTTATTGAAGACTTTAATTGATCACCACACTAGCATAGTTCAGCCAAAAATTTATGAAATCATTTACTAACAGTGTTTAATGTTGTTCTGAACCTGTATAACTTGCTGTTACCTTGAGCACCATAAGAAAATGTCAAGCACAACATTAAGCAGGTGACTGACAGCCAGTCACCATTAACTTCCTTTGCAATTTTTCCCATTCAATAAAAGTTAATGGTGACTGAGGCTGTCAGTCTGCCTAACATCTCTTATTTTCCTTTCAAGTCTGGAACAATATTAGCTGTATAAATGTTGACAGAATGTCCTATTTTCGGTAAACTATCACTCTCAATCAGATCTATAAAAAAACTAGCACGTGTTTTTTTTTTATTTAAAGGCACAGCTTAAAAACTCAAATAAATTATGTAAATAAGTGACGCGTTGGCAGAGATCTTTCCATACGATGACTAATCACAGCAACTCTCTGTTTTTCTCTCCGTGTTCATTTAGAAGTGATTTTAAACCACTATCGCGGCGCTTAAAAAATGCGATAAACCGCCACTAAACAAACCCACGCGAAACTGACTTTTGACTCCTGGAAAGTCAGAATGACCCGGCAGAGGACAAAACATAATACGATAGACCAAACAGCTCTTTATCTCAACCGTCAACAGACCTGAGACGTTACGAGAAACGAAAATATCCCATTACAACCACAAACTGACAGATAAAGTCGCTTACCGAAGCTCTGGAAGTGTCTTCTCGGTCTCGAGCAGAAGCTCTCGCGCGTCCAAACCGGAGTGGCAGCCGCCGCGCGCTGCTCTACCTTGCTGACGTCATCATAAATACCTGTTTCAGCCCGCAGCTGCGTGGCGCACTCCAGCTGTTCATGCTGTCATGCGCATTCACACACACACACACACACACATATATATATATATACAGAGGTGGGCAAAATTATTATAACTCAAGTATTTACACCAGCAAAAAAACGGTTTTCAATAGGTGTTATAATCCAGTGAGATTTTTGTTTGCACAAAGAGTCTGACAACAGCCAGTGCTCCACATAGAGATCACATCTTATCATCATGCAGTCTGAGACAACAAGCTGAGACCGACTTAATCCAGAAGAATTGTTGCAACGTCTCCAAGATGCTTCAAGAGACTAGCCTACCTTAAAGCTAACTGAAAATCTATGTGCACAGACCTGGAGCAAAAGCTGCTTTAAATGCAAATGGCAACACCAAATGTTGATTTAATTTTATGACATTATTCTTGACAGCCTCCTCATTTTATAGAATATTTACACTAATGCCTAAAACTTTTAACAGTACTGTTGCAGGTATGTTTCTTGAAGCATCTTGGAGATGTAACCACAGTTCTTCTGAATTTAGTCCGTCTCAGTTTGTTCTGTTTCTTCATGTCATTCCAGGCAGACTGGAGGATATATTATATATATGCGTGTGTTTGTGTATATGCATGTTTCTTTATGTCATTCCAGACAGACTGGATGATATATATATATATATATATCATCTACTCTTTATCTATCTATCTATCTATCTATCTATCTATCTATAGACCAATGTTGAGAAATAGCCTAAACTTTGACAAACACATTTTTTAAATGATCATTTCCTTTTTTTTTATAACAATTTAATATTTTATTTTACAATTTATTTGATTTAAACATTATACTTGCATTATCTCTAGTGACAGGACAAAATAACTTTTTTTTTTTTACAATATTCAAACTTTGATTTGACATAAATACAAAATAGCTAGAAAACTACATTAGAAAACCATCAAAATAATTTATCACATTATGTTATCAAAAAATAAAAGATCTTAGGTGATTAATAAGTGTACAATCATAAGTTACATGAGACATGATTACACTGAGGAATGTGCAAATGTAACAACATCAGTTTTCTTCTTTCCATCTCCTTAGATTAGGTGAGCCACTTATCTATGCAGTTCTTGTAGACTGTCGAGTTTGAATGCCAGGATGTATGGGGTACACCAGGGATGACACACTTGACCACGACCCCTTTTGAGTTCAGTGTTTTCAAGCCAAAAGCATCTCTTATATACCACTGGGAAGAGTGGAAAAATGGTTAGGACAACTGAACTGCACCACTAAAGAAATAGTTCACCCAAAAATGAAAATCTGCTGAAATACAACCCTCAGGCTCTCCAAGATGTAGATGAGTTTGTTTCTTTATTAAGAACAGATTTGTAGAATTTTAGTATTACATCACTTGCTCAACAAGAGACCATTTGTAGTGAATGGGAGTCCAAACAGCGGATAAACATCACAATAATACACAGGACTTTTATAATCCTCAAGACTTTTTTTTGCATGCAAATGGCGCTTAATCTGTGCATATTTCTCCATTAAGATTACTTTTTCACTGGAGAAATCAATGTTATATATAGAGGTCTTTATCCAAGTGTGAAGTTATCTTCTTTTCTTACAAACATGCATCCAGACAAGACAGTAATTGATATATCGGAGCTGTTTGGACTCTCATTCTGACGGCACCCATTCACTGCACAGGATCTGTTGGTGAGCAAGTGATGTAATGCTAGATTTTTCCAAATTTGTTCCGACACAAACGCATCTACGTGATGGATTGCATGAGATTGAGTACATTTTTTGAAGAAATTCCTTTAATAAACTAAACAAAATAATAATAGGAATGAACATAATATCCACTCACATCCTGCTTCTCCATCTCAACCACAGTTTCGTTACTGTTATAAAACCCAAAAATACTGTGGGAAGAAAAGAGATAAACTGTGAAAAGATATGAAATGACTGAGTATGTTTTATTCAAGGCCTAAATTTTAGAGATTGCAAACATACTCTAAAAATCCACCACATGATCCCATAAGAGCTTGTGAAGTTCAAACGTCACTCTACATATTTCTCATGTTCATTACAGTCTGCTAAACACCACATTAATCCTTTACCAGCATATGTAAGGCTTTGATGATTTCTAACTCTGACAAACTTTAGATGCTCATTTGATGAAATATTTGCAGAGACCTGGACTCCCATGGTGTTATAACGCCGTCATCTTGTCCACCAATGAGCACCAGCGTCTGTATTCGCAGGAAGCTGTCTCGCCACGCTGCAAGGGAACAAGAGCACACAACACAACTCAAGGCCACCGAATTGAAAGTGCACACACAACCCAAGCAAAAGCTGTCATCTGAGTAGCACATAAACACAGGTTACTAAAAGCCATTTCGTCTGAAACTACCTGTTGAGTTGGCGTGCTGTATTTCTCCATTGAGTGGGGCGAGATAGACGCTGCTCTTTAAGTACCTCTCTCTTTGGTGTGGATCTACAGACGGAATAAAAAGACAGAGAAGTATGTGCTGTGAATGAAATGAAATGCAGAACAGTGATATGCACAAAAGTGAAACATCCACTTACCGTTCCAGTAGTTGCAGATAGCTATTTTTTGTCCCCATGCAGTGTAGCAAACATGGTACAGTCTTGACTTGATAAATGTAGGGAAAAGTTTTTCCAAATAAGACGTATCTGGAAGAGCATGGACAAAACATGCACAAGCTTTTTTTTAAAGACAAGAGATCTGTTGGTGTGTGTAATGTAAAGACGACAGGGCTGACTGACCTCCAAACTGTCCAGCTAGTGGTGAAGACAGAAATATCAGAGAATGAACATTGTGCGTCGGCATAGTTGCAAGAACTCCTCGACATATCAATCCTCCTTTGAAAATATGAAAAATATATATATATATATATATTAAACAGCGCCGTTTAAAGTTTGGAGTGAGTTTTTTTCTTAATTAATATTAAATCAATTCATATTTTATTTAGCAAACATGCTTTAAATAGATCAAAAGTAGATCAACACTTCTTTAAAAACAAAAACTTTCGAATGGTGTATATGTAACAAGTATTGTATTGTTTAGATGACCTTGTGAGAAGCAGATGAGATGGACACCATCAACAGCTCTCTCCATGATGGGTCTGATGGCCTCTCTGAATCCATCTACCTGTTGCCACAGTGGTTTCATACTGGCAACGTAGTCATAAAGAGCTATTGTGGTCACATTGGTACCTGGATGAGACTAAGACAAAGTGGGAAACAGAAGTGGGTGAGTTTCATCCTTAAAAAAGCAGAACTATGTCTTCTGCTTTTTGCAAATTTTGCCCCAAAACGTACTTTAAAAAAAAATGCAGGTCAAAATAAATACAGAAAGTCAAAAACCAAACAAAACGAAACAAAAACAAAAACATTTTTAAAATCACAACATATTTAAACATTTAAAATAGAATGTAACAATACAAATAGAAGTGTTAAATGTTAATTTTACTTGAAACGTCTTTAAATGAGTGAAATAAATGCTCTTACCTGATTGATAAATTCAGCCAAGACCGCAAACTGTCTGGGTCCATCTAATATCCCGTGCACAATGATTACTGGTCTGTATCCCATCACAGAGGACAGCAGAAATACAGCCCATATAACAACACATGGTCTGCAGCCATTAGCCATCAATCCCCCCATAAAGGCGATATTATCTCTCAATCTATAAATTGAAACCAAATATTGCTTTCTTAATCACAATGATAGGTACCAAGCAGACCAGTCTAACGGTGGCAAGACGTTCAGCCAAGTGATGCGAGGCTCTATCGAAATAGTTATAACTGGTAAGTTGTTCCGCATGTGATGTTTTGTCAGTTGAGGTGATTTATTAGACTGCTTCCTCTCTCATACCAGATGATGTGGTTTATCGGAAGAAACGCAATCATTTCATATTACTAAAAAGGAATGTTTAATTATTTTTATTTATTATTAATACAAGAGTTTCTACAAAAACCTCCACTTTTTAACTTTCTGAGCACTACATCTATGAAAGTTATCCGTCATTAGACTAAAATACATTGTTTTGTTTTCTTTACGGACTTTTTTACGAATTATGTCTTATTTAGATATTATATTACGCATTCGTTTTAATATGAACTGCACGCGACACTTCCACCGGAAAATATAATGATTCATATTGTAAGCATGGCACATCTGGTGCTCTTAACACTTCTTTTAAATCTGGACTTGTATTTTGTATTTTTGACAGGAATTATGTATGTTCGTTTTGTGCCGCAAATGGTAAAGGATTCAAATATTGTTTAAACCCTAAAATATGTAAACGGTACAGTCTGTTGTCTACACGCATAATTGTAGCCTGAAATAAAACCCACCCAATAACATCTATCTAACCTTTTTATCTAACGTAGTAAAGACAAATAATAATTCCGACTTGCGCTGAGAAAAGTAAGATGTACCACGTGACCACGCCGTCTTTTTAATTGACGATCTGGGCGATAGTTTTAAGTTTCACGGTAATTATTAAAATCCATCTTATCAGAACTGTTAGCGACATCTACAACGTCTGGCCAATTTCATATCAATTACCTCCGTACTCGATTAGTTTGTGTCAATTGTTAGAGCACGTCTGAACGTTTTAACCAGACTTTTATTTTGACAGGTCGCCCAGAACGTAGTGACCCGGAAGTAGCATTAATGTTTTCATAGGAGAAAGCGTGTGGAGACTCTACACTAACGTAAGTGTGATGTTTTTTTCTGAATAAAGATCCAGTCGTGTTTTGTTTTTTGTATGTGCATAAAACACAAATCTGACTGAACACGGTGCGGTTGATATCATGGGCTTAACTCTTATATAACTCGTAAAGTGACGTTATATCAATAAATAAAAAGTAGCCTATTAAGTATGCGCTGTTGACCTGCTCTGTATCGAAAAATAAGAGACTTAACGTTAGCTTTTACAGAATTCTTCTTGTACACATACGTTTCTTTTTAAATAAGATTTAACGCTTATTTTATTGACATATTGAATTTGACTCAGTCCCGCACATTTGCGCTTATATTGCTGTATTATCTGGTGATTCACATTATATTATCTGAACACTTTGATACAGTCTTGGGTAAAACTGTGTGTGTTGTGTTCTTGTGCACAGTCACAATGGCCAATCTGGAACAGTGGGTTAGTGACCAGCTCCATGACATCCTGGGCTTGAGTGACCGATATGTGGCCCAGTTCATGATCGGACTGGTGCAGAAGTCTTCTGGACCTCAGGACTTTGTGGCTCGGCTTCAGCAAACCGGTACAGTTGATATTGATCAAAGAATCACAGCATTTGCACATGAGCTGTACAACAAAGTAAGTGTTTTTATTTTGTATGTTTAATGGAAGTTATAAATTAAGAAGAACATATACATTTAATGACCGTCCATTTCAGGCTCCCAAAAAACATGTGGCAGAAAAACCTGCCCGGGCAGTGGAACGACATGTCATGGAAATGGAGAGAAAGAACAGAACCTATACTCTTCTGGAGGACAGTGAGAGTGATGGAGAGATGGCCAAAGAAAGAGGAAAAGAGAAAAAGAGCAAAGACCGCGACAAAGGAAAGAAGAGAAAACACCTCAGACAGAAACGAGATGAAAGTCAATCATCCAGTGAAGAGGAAAGCAAAAAGAGGTCATTATGCCAGGCTTTTAGATGCTGCAGACCCCCAAATATAAAGATCATCTTGTGACAGACCCCCATTCTAAAATTTATGCTGTGAAAAACATATTGTTATGATTTAATAAATATTTGAAATAAATATAAATTAATGTTGATAATTATTTCTTACTCGTGGTAGTACTGCACCATTAGATTTATTTTATTTTGGGGCTAAAACAAAAATTAAAGAGTCATTAAGTCAGTATTTGACAACTGTCCCAAGTCTGTACTGTACTTTTCTTCTTAATGCATTCTTATTTTGTTCTTCGACTCTTTTAGCACTAAAGACATGAGCGAGCCAAAAAAAGCTGCTAAAGAAGAGGAGGAAGAGGAAGAATGGGAGCGGGAAGAGAGAGAGAGAATTCAGGATCTGGAAGAAAGGGATGCATTTGCTGAACGAGTGAAACAGAAGGACAAAGACAAAACGAGACACATAAATGAGAGAAATGACAAAAAGGTAATGCCAAGCAAGATCTTGCTACAATTAAAATAATATCTATGACTTTCTTACTGATGTATCTCAGCATGATCTGGGAAATTATGTTCTGCGTTGCCTGTTTTACATGATCTCAGGCTTACGAGGAAGCTCAAAAAAGAATCAAAATGGCTGAAGAGGATAAGAAGAAAATGGTGAGGAAGTCTTGCGTGCACGAGAATGTTGTTAATTGGAAATTTGGACGATGTAAACATGTTGACCTGATTAATACAATATTCCAGTTTCTATAAATCTGTCTAAAGCTGCAGGGATATCTCTTAACATTCAGTGTGCTCTCTTTAGCTTCCAGAGTTAAGGAAACAGTCACGTCGGCAGTATCTGACCAAAAGAGAGCAGGAGAAGATTGAGGACCTCGAGGCTGAAATCATGGATGAGGAATACCTCTTCTCCACTCAGAGGCTCACAGATCGGGAAAGGAAAGATCTAGATTACAAGCGACAGGTCAGAGATATTGCTAAAGACTACAAGAAAGCTGGAGCGAAAGAAAAAGAGGAGAGACAGAACAGATACTACATGCCAGAGGAGAAAAGAAGCAAGGTAGGTGTAAGTGATGAGCTACAAGGAGAATAAGAGATTGGAAACAATGGGATATTTAAAGAAGCTACCAGTACCTAGTACCATGGTATGCATTCTTGCATCACAGTCACAGGAATAAATGACACTCATATTAAGGTAGATACTTTATAATTAAAATGTTTGGTTTTTTTCCTCTCAGTCCATTCCTCAAAAAGACATGGAGCTGGAGTTTGAAGAGACTCCCAGAGAGGGAGGTGGAGAGCAGGGCCGCTGGGAGGAGGCGAGAGTAGCCACCGCCACCCTGCAGTTCGGGGCCAGAGAAGAGCGGGAACGCCGGATAAAGGAGGAGCAGGACAAGTACCAGCTCATTTTAGAGGAAGAGGAGATGATCAACTTCGTCAGCACTGCCATTACTATGAAAGGAACACTCTCAGAAAAGGTCGACATCACTGAAAAATGAAATACTGTGCATATTTCTATGTCTTTAATACAAGAAAGTGATAACAGCCTAGTATCTTCCTGTTTTCTTCAGGAAAGTGAACCCGAGTTATCACAAGCTGAGAAGCAGAAGCAGTCCATCCAGGAAGTGAGACGCAGCCTTCCCATCTTTCCTTACAGAGAAGATCTTCTCACTGCCATCAGAGACCACCAGATCATGGTGATAGAGGGAGAAACCGGATCTGGCAAAACAACACAGATCCCTCAGTATCTCCTGGAAAATGTACGTACTCGTTATAAAAAATAATTATTGGCCAATAGTTGTTTATTGGATTTTTGTGGATCCAATACTGGATTATGGATCTTTCTTCATAAGATAATTTAAAGTAGCAGGGACATGCAGGGCCACTTTTGTTTGAGATTTAATTTGAAACTCAATAGTTAAGTAATATTTTCTTTACATGAACCAGGTCAAAAACAATTTAAAAAAGGTGCATTCCTTGATCTGTTTTTTCTTAAACAGGGTTACACTGAAGGAGGAATGAAGATTGGCTGTACTCAACCTAGAAGAGTGGCGGCCATGTCTGTAGCAGCCAGAGTCGCACAGGAAATGAGTGTCAAACTAGGAAATGAGGTCATCATCCATCTGCTTACTAATTAGTGTATATATATATATATATATATATAGAGCCCTCTGGTTTGAAAAAGTATTTGCATACCTGAACATTGTGATTTTTATAAGTGGTAAATTTGTAATTTTTTTTGTATAGGTGGGCTACAGCATCCGTTTTGAGGACTGTACGTCAGAACGCACTATCCTGAAGTACATGACTGACGGCATGTTACTCAGAGAGTTTCTCACAGAGCCCGACCTTGCCAGCTACAGGTAAATATCGTAATTATATAATTTCAAGGAAACTTACCTTTACAGAATTTTAATATTTGATCTTTTAATTTTTTGAATATGGAAGCTTGCATGTATAGATTGGATACTTTTGACAGTTTAAAATATGACTGCCAACATTGCTTTCTGTTTTTCTGTGATCAGTGTGATCATCATCGATGAGGCCCACGAGCGAACATTGCACACAGACATCCTCTTCGGTCTAATAAAAGACATTGCGCGTTTCCGCCCTGATCTGAAGGTTCTGGTGGCCAGCGCCACTCTGGACACAGAACGCTTCTCCTGCTTCTTTGATGATGCACCTGTATTTAGGATTCCAGGTCGTAGGTTTCCCGTGGATATCTACTACACAAAGGTAACAGAGCGTTTTTAAAACAGAAGACATTCATTTTGTCATATGATGATGTTGTGATGCATAAATATTGTTAATATCATTTCTCTTTTGTTTCAGGCTCCGGAGGCCGACTACCTGGAAGCATGTGTTGTGTCAGTGCTACAGATCCACGTCACTCAGCCGGCTGGAGACGTACTGGTCTTCCTCACAGGACAGGTCAGTCTGTTTATGGTCCATATTTCCTTTGTGCATGGCCATGAAACGTATCTATCAAAACATGCATCTATTAAGAGTAGTGTTGCATCTGGGTCACGGCATGGTAGTGAAAATCTTTCCAATACGTCACATACCAGTTTTTTTCTTTTGACACAGTCACCTCTGGCTGGTTGATTGTAACATGCATTTTCAAAAATGATACGTATTGTGAAAAGTGCTATACAAATAAACATGAAATAAAAAAAATTAAATGTAGCTGATTTTTATTTTTATATGAGCTATATTTTAATATTAATAGTTTATATTGGTAACAGGAATGTCAGAGGTATTATTAAGGAGCTAACAACAATGCATTATCTGGACTAAAGCTATGTAACAGGGTAATTTTTTAAAATATATTGTTTTATGTACACATTTATTGTGAGGGTACGTACATTTACACTTAATAGAAGCTTGCGCCACCCTGCATCCATCTCCTGTCTCTTTCCGCTGTTTATCGATAAAAGCAATAAATGCATTAATGTAGAAGAAAAAAACTTTGTTTGTTAAAATGGAAAAGCTGCGATGAGCCAGAAAGATTTAATATTCTTGGATTTGTGTACTTTGTATTTCTGGGACAGTTTGTGATCATAAATGATGTTGATGATACTTATATTGGTAATATTGACGTTTACTGTGTCCTGGTGTTGCAGGAGGAGATTGAAGCGTGCTGTGAACTACTACAGGAGAGATGTAGGAGACTGGGCTCGAAGATATCTGAACTCCTTGTTCTGCCTATCTATGCCAACTTGCCTTCAGACATGCAGGCCAAGATCTTCAATCCCACTCCACCTGGAGCACGCAAAGTAAGAACACAGTTGCCTTTGTCCTCCAGCAGGGGGCAGCATGTCTGAAGAATACACATATTACTTGTAAATTTAGTCTTGGCTGAAGCTTTTATCCAGATTAAAATCAAACAGACCAGACTGATGCAAATACTTATGGAAATGTTTTTCTTTATTTAGTTTGATAAATATGCTGAACTCTGAATGAGAAAGTGAGTGTGTATGGTGTTTTTGGGCTGCAGGTTGTGGTGGCAACAAACATCGCAGAGACGTCTCTCACCATCGACGGCATCATCTATGTTATTGATCCAGGTTTCTGCAAACAAAAGAGCTACAATGCTAGAACAGGAATGGAATCTCTCATTGTCACTCCCTGTTCACGAGTAAGAGAAGCTTCTAGCAACAACATTGTTCTGTGAAGCGTTGCATAGGACCCAAAAGTGTTAGACAGGTCATTTAGATTTACATATGATTTTCGTATTCTTATTTACGTCGTCTTATCGAAACTAAATATTTATTATTATAAATAGCACCAGCAACAATAATTATTTGTTTGTTTTTATTAATAGTTATATGTAATAAATTATTATAAAATGAAATACGTTATTTCTTATTAGTAGTGGTAGTAGTATAATCTATATTTATAGTGTTTGTGTACTGTGTATTTTAATTATGTATATATAAAAACACACACATAACATATATATTTTGAAAATGTTTACATGTATATATTGTTATTCCTATAATTTAAATATACATATGTATATATATATATATATAATACATAAATATTAAACACATTTTTTCTAATATTTTAAAACATATTTTAGATGCATTATAAATATACATTGTCAACACAAACTTTTATTTTGGATGTGATCAATCATTATTAATCGTTTGAGAGCACTAATTATAATATGATAATACAAGTAATAATTATATCGTATAGAGTGATGCATAGGATAAACCAATTATAATGTTTATTAATACATTCATAAATAAAATTAATTATTATTAATAATAAGAACTTTATCACATGTAAACATTAATATTTATTGACATTTGAATCACTAATTTCAGTCATATAAAATATGAAAGCTTTTTTAGGAAGAAATAGTTGTATGTTTTAGTTAATATGGTTAAAATGATGTCTGTCATTGGTTTTAAATCAGTGATTGTTAATGTGTTTTGTTATCATGCAGGCATCTGCCAATCAGAGAGCTGGTCGTGCAGGAAGAGTGGCTGCTGGGAAATGCTTTAGGCTGTACACCGCCTGGGCCTTTAAACACGAGATGGAAGAGACCACCGTCCCTGAGATCCAGAGAACAAACCTGGGCAATGTGGTTCTGCTGCTCAAAAGTCTCGGTAAGAATGAATCTCGAATAAAATCCACATGCTCGTTTGATGAATATGAAATTAGTTCTGAGAAATAATATCAAAAGATATTCAGACAGTGCATGGCTTAAGTGTCCAAATGCTTTTTAGGCCATGCCACTAAGGTTGTAGTGTTAAGTGTCTTTGTAAATATTTTTCTTATGACAAACAATGCTAATAGTGGGGTGTGGTATTTTATTAACTGGAACTCTAATGCTTACATAAATAGACTTGACACACTTATGGGTTTATTGGGTTTACTCAAAACCAGTCTTAAGTCGCTGGGGTATATATGTAGCAATAGCCAAAAATACAAATATAAATTTTTCTTTTTTGCCAAAAATCCATAGGATAGTGAGTAAAGATCATGTTCCGTGAAGATATTTAGTCAATTTCTTACGGAAAATATATTACAACTTAATTTTTGATTAGTAATATGCATTGCTAAGATCTAATTTGGACAACTTTAAGGTGATTTTCTCAGCATTTAGATTTTTCTGTACCCTCAGATTCCAGATTTTCATATAGTTGCATCTCGGTCAAATATTAACCTATCCATCCAAATCATACATCAATGGGAAGCTTATTTATTCAGCTTTTAGATCCTGTATAAATCTCAATTTTGGAAAATTAACACTTACGATTGGTTTTGTTGTCCAGGCTCACATATGTATTTTAACATGTGCTCAAAATCTAACATGTTTTTCCTGATCTGTGTCAGGCATAAATGACCTGATTCATTTCGACTTCATGGATCCTCCTCCTCACGAAACACTGGTGTTGGCGCTGGAGCAGCTTTATGCCTTGGGTGCCCTTAACCACCTCGGTGAACTCACTAAGGTGCGAAAAATAAAACCCTATAATTATGCTACTTACAGGTTTACTTTACTTTTAGTTTATTAAACCCTCATAAACAAAACAAAAAGCTGGGTATCAATAAGGGCTTTGAACTCTTTAATGAACTATAAATAAATGACTACAGCTTTTCCATTTCCCTTTTGGAAATTTTGGATATTTAACCATATTAACAATATTTAGCTCTTTTGTGCATGGTTTTGACTTCATTTTGTTCCTTTCTCGCTGTAGCTCGGCCGAAGGATGGCTGAACTTCCTGTGGACCCCATGCTGAGTAAAATGATTCTGGCTTCTGAACAGTGAGTCAAAAGTGCACATTTTCTCATGTATTCATTGTTGCTTTTTACCTGAGGTAGTTATTGTGATGTTTTAAACATTTCTCCTTGGCCTGTCCTTCAGTTATAAGTGCTCCGAGGAGATTCTAACCATAGCGGCCATGCTGTCAGTGAACAACTCCATCTTCTACCGCCCCAAGGACAAAGTGGTTCATGCGGACAACGCTCGAATGAACTTTGTGGTACCAGGAGGAGATCACATGGTGCTGCTCAATGTATATACACAGGTGTGTTTATATGTATACTTGGAAATATCGCTCAAAGCAGCAATGGTTTTGAGGTTTTGTACACTTCTACAGCCTGGTTTGTGATAACAGAAATGATTTGTTATTGTCAGAATACTCATCACATGTAGCTTTACTTCCTTATGGCAGATTTGCAGCAACGGCATTGCTGAACAGGTTATGCAGGCCTGTGCGTAGGTGTGTTTATGTCTAGATGCTGTAGCAGGAAGTTCTTATCTTGTACAATTATAACTTTGGAATGAGCAATGTTTTGTAAGAATGACAGCAGGAGCACTGAGTTAAAATAGCATTTTTGGCATGCAGAATAAAGCGTTTAGAAGTTCTTTGATTGCTAGATTGTACTCAATAGTTAGATTTATTAAGCAGGCTGTATTTAGGAAACACTCTTTACAGTAATGCTTTCACTCTACTGATCCTGATTGTGTTTGTGCCATGCAATATCATCATTTTGTCAGAATATTTTATTCCTTTTTGGAAAAAAAAATGGCCTTTTATTCTTATTCGTATAATTTAAATATAAATTCTCAATTCTCTAATCATTTGTTAAACCAAAAAAAACCCTGTTATAATTGTTTAATACCGACACTTTCTGAAATTATCATCATACCATGAAAATCTCATGTCGCTACAACCAATTCAACCTTTTCAACTGGGCCCACTATGCAAATGTTTTTGTAACATATTCAACTATTTTCGACCATACAAATATTTTGAATTGCACATTGTCACATGAACCACCATTAATAAAATGGCCTGATAACGTAAAGTATAAATTACTGTAATGTTCATAGTCATTTATGAATCCGACTTCTCTGCTTATGTGCTTGTTGTCGCATGTAGTATTCAGTGGTGGCCTTCTCTTTTTGTGGGTAGAGTCGTTCCTTGTTCACTTTGAATCGGACACAACCAAAATAATGAATCACAAATCCGTGACGCAGTCTCTAGACCATTCACTGCCTGCTTGAGTCTGATTTAAAACCTTCACCTACAAGGGTTTTTCTCCTTCTCTCTTTCTCTTTATTGGGTAGAGAGTTGCTCCATGTTTATTTCAAGTAGGACTTAAAGGAATCATTGAGAAAATCAATAAGAAACGGTTTGTTTGATTTTGTTCGTGATTAAGATTTCACTGCTGGAACTGTTTGTTATTGCATGCATGATTTTTGCCAGAAAAGAAAACGCTTTCAATAGTTGCTGTCTTTCTCTGTCAGTGGGTAGAGAGCGGTTACTCCACTCAGTGGTGCTTTGAGAACTTCATCCAGTTCCGCTCCATGAAGAGGGCTCGAGATGTCCGTGATCAGCTGGAGGGGCTTATGGACAGGATCGAGGTGGAACTGTCCAGCTGCAGCGGTGACACTGTGCCTATTCGCAAGGTAATTTCCTTATTCCCCCTCACTTTCTTTCTCACATTTCCTCCAGTGACACTGTTTGTGTAGAAGCTTCTTGATTGCTACTTCATAGACTTTTTTTTTAGTTTTGAGATGCTCTTACTTGTGACCCTTACGTAGGGCTGTAACGATACACCAAACCCACGATTCGTTTCGTTTCACGATTTTTGACCCACGATTCGGTTCGTATCGCAATTTTTTTCCGTGGGGGGTAGGAGAAAAAAAGCGATCCATTCCTTTCAAAGAGCCGTACAAAAAACACCCCTGCGCTGGGTGCGCCCCTCCCTCTATAACTGCTCTGTC
>JAUCNO010000191.1:5288324-5300244 GCA_032353835.1 Enteromius viviparus
ATCTGATGGACGCAGGTTAAGCCCGCCTCCCAGAAGGCGGGTAGTAAGGTAGCTTGGCCAGACTAAGCTCCTATGAGATTAATAGTCGCGGAAGCTAGGCTAAAAATCCTTACTAATTAGCCATAGCGCTTGCCGAAACATTTGGTCACAAATTTTATTGAGAGTGTTTGGTGTAAATGGCCACTTGTAAGTTCCACTGCATTTCAAGTATTTTAAACTAAAACAGTCTTAAGTGGTAAAGGCCAGATAGAATAGGTTGGTTTTCACTCGTTTACAAACTGGTAACTTATCTGATGTTTTTAGACGAAGGGATCTCATTGCTATGAAAGGCCCTTTCTGCCACGGAAAAAAAGCTAAAAAGATACTTAAGACATTTCATCTCACAATTGAGACTTTGTATTCAGGATTGCGAAGATTTCCAATGTTTTGTGAATCATAAACTCGATTTCGAACTCCTTTATGTCCTCGTGATTCTCACAAAGTTTACATCTCACAATTTTGACACCCCACCCCTTATGTTTTTAATAAAAAAAATAAAGTATGAATATTAATTTATATCTATCTATTTATGTTTATCTAGCAATTGCAAAAAAAGTCAAAATTGTGTGATTGAAAAGTTGTAGTTACTTTTTTTAATTCAATGGGGGAAACAGGCTTCCATGCCTTGCACTGTTGAAACAATGCAATCTAAAAACAGTCGGAAAATGTAATGCAGGCATGTGGATTTTGCATACACCTTATCTAATCACATTGAAGTTACTCTTCTGTCTTGTTTCTCTTTCTGGCCAAATCAGTAGTAGCAACAGTGTGTTGACAACAGCTCTTAATAAAGGTAAAAGTACAAGTATGATGGGTATATGGATTTACAACACAACAAAAGTCATCGATACATGCATAAAATTGACGCATGCTGGAATAGGAGAGTTCTTCCTTCTCATCAAGCAAGTGTGTGTGTGTGTGTGTGTGAGAGAGAAATATTAACCTAGTCACTTAATTTATAAGCGACTTTCTGAGATCTTCATAAACTTCCTTATTGTTCCTATCTGAATGGTGAACAAATGGGAATTTGTTTTCATTACAACAGGAATATTTCTAAACAACCAACATGGCTCTCATTGCAAATGTATGTGTTAGACAAGAAAACACAATTACGTAAATTCGGTGGTCTCTTTAGATAGCAGTGACTCTGAATACCCTATAGCAACTTTCCTGTAGCCTTTGTTTGATTTTTGCATGAACAAACATGACTCATATAGTATTGATGATATCCATACTTGTCAGATTGGGTTTCATTCAAAGTAAGCAGAGATGTCGAAAAAATAAAACAAATTAGTCAGTGGATTCCTAACATTCACACTCAAGTCAGTTCAAATAACACCTGAGCGGGTTCAACAGGTATAACAGGGTAAAAGTAAAGAGGGAGGGATAGGCAAAGAAAAACAGGCAAAGAGGTGGAGACTCGTTGCTTACGTTAACTGGCAGATGATGAAAACCATCGTGACTGAGGAAGACAGAAAGGACTGGATTGCACACATTTCACACTGCTTTGCTGGCTGCACACCTGGAATATGAGCTTCTGTAGCCAGGCGAACTTCAGGGGAGCATAAACATCTGGGTTCAACTGCTCTTCAGCTCATAGGTACTGACATGTTTTAGAAACATTTTCTAACTTTGAAATATTAGTCAATATGCAAATGTGGCATTATAATTAGTAATTCATTTACAAATGCAGGCGCAAAAGGAGTTGTGGCACAAAAATTCAACTTTAAGTCCAGTTACAAAAATATATTCTCTGGTAGTTGAAATTAAAGATTTTTTCTTTTAGTTGTGTTCAAACCTTCAGTGTGACAACTTGCCCTGTGTGGCCGGTAAATGCAGGGTGTGTTATTGTCAAAATCAGTGACAGGACTCAACTGACTTTATCTGGTTTGTGCTAAACGTGGGTGTGTGCCTTCAATTTGAGAAGTCATTAAGTCCAAAATATATTAATTACACCAACATGTTCTGAAAAGGAACCTGTTCTGTGTGTGGCTAAATTAGCTGATGCAACTGAAAATGAATGTTTTGATAAAAACACTGTGTTTTTAATGGCCAGTGGGTAAACCTTTACATTTTTGGACTATATATTTGTTTCCAGTATAACTGGACATTTGACTCACATTACAAGTCATATTCAATGTTCATTTATACTTATTTGCTATTAGACATTCCTTTTTGGTGACTTTCATCACCTGACTCATAGAGTTAAAGCTTAACCAAAAACATACAGAATGAAACTGGGATCACCTTGTTGTAAAACCTTGATATTCTGGTTTGCATTCCTGTACAGTCAGACTTCAAAGTTTAGGTCTAATGCTGTTTTGGGATTTTCAAACTAATTCTGGGTTAATCTGTCAATTTGAAAGGCAGCTAGCACTAAAACAATACAGTTTGGCAACAGGTGATTACAAACATAGCCTAATATTCATACACAGAAACAAAAACATTCTCATGTGGTTTTCTAATACGGGGAAGTTAAAAATGTCATGAGTATTGTTTTTCTATTTTATGTAATTCCCACAGATGGTGAGTGGAGGTTGTGCAGTGTTATCAACCTCATAAACATGCAAATAGAAACAGTAAAGCCTGAGCTTTACAAATCTACAGTGTGTTAATTCCTAACCCAAGATTACTTATGAACAGTGTAAAACATGGAACAAGATAACTCAAAATGATGTGAACACTAAACAGAAGAGCTAAAACTAAAACACATTTGTGTGTTTGTTTTTATTGGGTATCATATTTGATACAACATATCCCACTATGGTAGATTAAAACAGGTTATTCTGCAAAGTTTTGATCATATTGATAATTTGGAAGCCTTTGTGTATAACACAGTCGGCTTTTTAGGGTTAAGAATGACCCTGGGTTAACAATTTCAAATGTAAATGGTGATGACCGTTGGGGCAAACTCTGATCCATGCAAGGCTTGTAATGGAATAAAAAGAAAAACAAGCAGTGTATGACCGACTAAACTGCTGTTCTCGTCACACTTGACTGCTAATGGTACAATTTAGTTTACAATCTCCACCCTGGAGTTACGTAGCTGTATGCTTTAGTGACCTGGGTTTGTTCGTTCCAACTTTACATAGACAAGCTCTTAAAGGTCATGCTGCATGTTTAAGTCAAAGAAGTTCTGTTACATCATGTGACTGTTTTGAATACCATTGATTGTATAAGGTTCTTATTGGCATCTAAGGTTCCATTTTGAACCTTTAAAGATTCTAAAATGTTCTTATGGACCTTTTTAGAACTGAAAGGTTCTTCTAAACAAAATGGTTCTTCTAAAGCATGACATGGAGTGTATTTGTTACCCAGATTGATAGTGTTTTCTCCATCTTCCCTCACAGGTTTATCTACTCCACACTACCTTTTTCTCTTAATTTGCTCCTGTGGATCTAAAGCTGTACATGATGAGCGACCACAAAGAGAAACCCCAGGGCAGTAAAAAACCCAACGTCAAGCCTAAGCTTGACAGCAAGGGCAGCTTCAACCTGGGAACTTCAGAGCAACGTCAGAGGCAGAAGACTCTTAGGAGAAGCCGAAGCAATGATGCGGAAACACGGCGTCGAGAACGTAGCCGAGGTAGAGAACGGGACCAGAAAGAGGGAGAAAGGCAACAACGGGGTCGCAGCGAGGAGGGCAGGAGGCAAGTCCGTGACTCTGAGTGTGGACACCACAAGAACGAACAATCCACAGATGACCTGCAAGACACTGAGTGCATTGTGTGCTTCTGCAGCTTCGACAATGTCTTCAAAGCTCCAAAGTTACTCTCCTGTGGACACACGTTCTGCCTGGAATGCCTGGCTCGCATCAACGTTAATTCTGCAGAGATCAAGACGCTGTCTTGTCCGATCTGTCGGGAGCTGACGGAAATCCGTCACGGCCGAGATCTACCACAGTTGGGAAATAATGAAGACATCTTCCGCAAACTTCCGGCAGAGATGCAACGGGCGCTTTCTGTGCGATTTAAGCGCAGCAAGGGCAAACTGGTTCTCAAGAACCCTCCACCAAACAGCTCCATTAAGACCTCCTTAAATCTGCCGGTGTTGAAGAAGAAAGAGGAGCAGGCCGGCGGTAACCCGCTGGGAGCCATGGAGGAAGGTCTCGGCCAGACAACTATGATCGATGTGGGAAGACCACCAAGCAGGATGAGAGGACGCATGAGAAGGTTAATGTACTCCAATCAGTGCTATTATGCCGTTGTTGCAGCTATCATCGCAATCACTGTGGCTTTAATGCTGGTGGGCATCTTCACCTTTGTGGTCATGCCCTATATGAAAAGACCAGGTAGACCATTCCAGAACCAAACTTCTGTAGATACATCTCCTTGAGAGATGAGGAAACTAACAGCACTCAGGAAGAGATGGCGAGCAAAACAAAACAAGCAATTCTTGGTGGGGCCTGTTGCACTGAAAATGACACAGCTGTTTTTTGCTTTTGTCTAAGATGCTTTAGACAAGCTCGGTTGGAATGAACTGGAAAAACTTGAACATATGATGCACTGAAGTCTATTGAGCACGGACATATTTTACACAAACTGAGACACTGTTTTGCAAGGGTCTTTAAGAACAAGAGGCGCCAATGACATCTATTCTGACCAGTGAATAACTGTATTTTTCAAATGGATATATATTTTATAGTATATTTTAGTTTGTTTTTAAAGGACTGGATCATGCAATATTACTATGCCATTTGATTTAATGAAGAATTATGTATTTTCATGTATTTCTTATCTACATGGTTTCTGGTATTAACGCTAAAGGACAAAAATGTGACTTGTGAATGCAAATCACCTCAATCTATAAATGTGCATTGCAACACGAATGTAAGCTCATAAATGTTTTCTTATTTTAGATAGACATTTATTAGAAATAGATACTTCTGAAACATGCTGCAAATAGTGTAAATAATATAATCATACAGTATATATATAAATAAATATAATTATGGTTTATGTGTATTTTTTTCTTTGCACAGATGGGAAAAGGCCAAAGTGAAAAATAATAAACAGTTAAGACCATTCTCTGTCTGAGTGACATACAATTACACCTTCAGTATGAAAATATACAAATATAATCAACTTAAACGTGATATTGTCAGTGGCTTCAATGTCACAAACACAACTTGTATGTCACCTGCATAATTAAATGAAGCATTAACACTTCACAAGTGCATGGGAAACGCTATTTCAGCAGGATTTTAAAATCATAAATAGGGGTAAAACTAGTGAAGACAACCATTAACATAAGGACAAAACAGCAGATAAACAAAAATATGTTGCAGGATTAAAACTGCTCAGAGGCAAATACTGAAAATACAAGTAACTTAACTTAATAAATATGATAGAAAACCCAGTTTTGCATTTATCACTAGGTATCCAGTGCAAAGATAGCTCAAATGCCCTCCAGTGTACATTCTGTACAGTGCAGACATTTGCAAGTTACAGTTTAAGACCCTAGAAGACCCTAGATTTTGATTTCCATTTATTCTTCCATATTCTTTCCTACATTCTATCCATTTTCCACTGCTTTATTGTTTGCAGGGTCACAAGGAGATGGAGCCAATCCTAGTGTCAAAATATAACAAATGACCAGTTCAATATAGGCTATTTGGGACATTGTCCTCCTAACCTTATAACAAAGACATGTTTATTTATACAGCAGAGTTCAAATCTGTCAGCATGTCATGATTATGTGCACGTTTTTAATATATATTTTAATATTTTAATATAATAGATAGATTTTAATATCATATTGACCTATAATTTGACCTATAATATCATAATGACATATTTTGTTTATTTTAATGCTAAATTAGGAGATTATAATTTATAGTTTTCTTTACATTTCTACATTTTTCTAAATAAAAGACACAACAATATAATAATAAATAAAATAATAATAATAAACAAACACTGCCAGCAGAAATCAAGTTCTCGGGTAACCAGCAACAGTTTATTGCTGAACTGTACCTTCGACAAATCACCAATTATATCACAATGTGAAAAAACTTCTTTTAGTTTAAAATATCGTAAAGATATCTGGCGTTTGACTAGTAGGCCTACTAAAGCGATACGCCCTGTAATAATTACCAGCCTCATTTTCTGCTCGATCTTGTGAAAACGCGTAAATAACGCCAAATAAACACGCTAAATAAAAATTACGCCAAATAAACACCAAAACTCGTGGTACTGATACCCAAAAATGTAGGCTAGTGTTTGGCGTATATATGACACGCGCGTGTTTAGCGTGCATATACCACTGATCTATATAGATCAGTGGCATATACGCAGTTTTCGCGTGCATATGATAAGAGATTTATTGATGATAGGCTAAAAGTTATGCATTCATTCACAACCAATCCTAGACATTGCGTAGCATATACGCCAAAGTCCTTTTTGCGTATCTAAAACACAAGTTTAACTTTTTATTTGTAGGCTACATACATTTATCGGGATTTCCAAAGTTTCCTGATTTCTGCAAATGCTGTAAAATTAATGTTAGTAGCCTATCCTGTCCAAAATAACTCGCACACGGTGTACACGAGGGGGACATGTGAAGTACACGATTTTGCCCCCATGCAGGTTGTTGAATAACCAACACCCCTCGATCTGACGCAAGCCTTGGAGCAGGACTCTGGGTAAACGGGACTCTTTCAGCACTAAAGAGTGGTTTTAGAAGGCGCTAACCGTAAGGACTACATTTGAAAGGACCACAAGAGTCCCAAAAGAAAGTCTGCGATGGCTTCGACGCCCTCCGCCTCAGCGCTGTCAGCTGTGCTCCGGTGTCAGGGGAACCTCCTCGCCAGAAAACAAGCGAGCAAGAAGCGGCCTCCAGCGGCAGTGTACGGGCTCGGGGTGACATGTGGCGACTCGGTCACGTCTTGTTTGCGCTCTCTGTGGGGATTTCTGTGTCACAGGGAGATTCCCGGACTGTCCTTCCCACCGGGCTGCTCAGGGAAATCTACGATAAGAAATGGTGAATCCAAAGATCTTCTGGTCAAAAGCTCCCCAAAGACTGGCGACATAATTTTAACTAGGAAAGCAAGCGAAGCAAATAAATGGCCAAAGACGAAACTTGCTTTTAAATCCCATCGGTATAGAGTTTTATTCAAAAACAACCTGCTTCTGCGACTGGATGGCACCTATTTACGAAAACTGGACTCAGGTTATCCATGGACTTGTTTCATTTGTGTAGTTTGCACTCAGAGCAAGAGCACACTAAGCTGCACTAATGTAAACTTTTCTTTTGGCTTATTGTGGATTTTAAAGAGCAAACTGGTATATTTCACAACCGCAGTGTCAGACAGTGTGCAGAAGCAACTTGGAATAGACTGGAACCAGCTTCATCCGGATGTAAGTGGTCGCCAGTGCGATTTTAAAAGGTCACAAGAAGTCTTTTTATTTATTTTTTTGCCTTTAATAACACATTTTTATCTAAATTTAAGAACTGACATATTGCCAAGTACTTTATTTCAATTAAAAAAACAATTGATAATTAACTTTTAATCTCCAGGTAATAAATTTTGACATTCAACTCTTAAATTAATAAAAGAGGACTTTACTGTATAAAAGTACAGGAGTTAGCAGCCTATATGTTTTAACAGACAGAAAATGAAACATACTGCTAATGGCGTGCACCAATGTTTAATTATCGGCTATATTAGAATAACAACCTTTTCTTTTCTTTTCTTTTTTCTAGTGTGATAAAGTGAGTGGGTGTGTCAGATGTACTTCTGAACATCACGAAGATAAACCTAAGAAACTGGAAGGAGCTGAACCTGGGGAATGATGTCTGAAGACAAGCACTTCACACAAATGCACTTTTTAGATAGATATATAGATGTGCTGTCTTGTTCACCTCAGCTTTATGGAATGTATTGTATTGTTTTATACAGTTTATACTTGATTTTACACTGTTGTTGCCACCCTAATTTTCCCTTTGTGGAAAAATAAAGTAATATTACTACTGTATAAGCAAATAGCTGACAGTAATAAGCTTTTATAATCTAGCAGCTTTTAAAAATATTTAAACGTGCGAACAAGGATGTTGTTAAGTGAACAGGAAACTGCTGCTGCAATGCTTGTTTGACTTTGTGTATGTTAATAAATAAACCTCATAATAATATTTCATTAAATATGTGCTTTTTTGTGTAAGAAAGTAATTGATCAATAATAATAATAGATTTAATCTGGCTCAAGTTGAAGCAGAGCTCAATCTGGATATCTATCTATCTATATATATATATATATCTATCATGTCTGTATGTGTTGGATTTCAGTTTGTGTGTAAGGAATTAATCCTATAATCCTACAAAAATCTTGAATACTAAAATGAACATGGGACTGGGAGTAGGTTTTATTAATCAGCATATACTCTCGGTTTAGAAAACTCTAAATTAACTCTAAATTTTAACCACACACACACACAATGACCGTGGGATAATTTTAGGATTTCATAAATATCAATTTATGTCTGGCACATGGATTTTCTAATTAAGGAGGGCACCTGTTTTTCACCTCTGTAACAGGATCCTTAGAGACTGCTAATATATTTCGCGGGATCATCATAAACACCCTGAGGCCTAACAGCCCCGTAAATCCTTCTTTGAACCCCTACCTCTAACCTCTTACCTTCCACGAACACAAATGAAATGCTTATGTATACACGTACCTCCTCGTTAAGGTACGCACAGCTCCTTGTAAGTGACGGGAGGGGGCGGGACTTCCTAAAAATGACGCCACCCGGAAGTTAAGTACTCTTGCATTCTTGAGCGAAGCTTGAAGGGTAACCATACGCGTAGACAGGAAGTTTACTGTGCTTTAAATTAAGGGTTAGCAACGTCTATTCCACATTATATTAAAAAAATGACTTGGAGTAGTTGAAATAGGACATAATCTTCAAAGCGACGGAAGGATGAATATATTAGCGGACGAAAGAAGACGGGAAACATGTCAGAGTATGAGTGCGCTTTGACTCATGTAAGTTAAGTCAGGTATGTTGATATTTTTTTTACACATCCTGTTTTATTGTTTAAACTCAGCCCTCATGTGTGAAGAACAGACCGCTTAGTCTCTTGCTGTTGAACAGCTGCGGCTGAGGGAGAGCTTGAAGAGCTACAGGTGAGGTTATTGATCGACGGAAGAGTATGCGTTTCCATAATGCTCGTACAATACAGCGAGAAGGTTCTTTTCTGACTTATTAAACTAACATGCTATTGCAATTCGAAAATGAACTTACATTTTCCTGGCGTAGCTGACAAATGCACTTAATTTACATATTTTTAGATGCTTTAACAAATCGAAATGTGTTTCTCATCATTTTAGGTAACATTTTAGCTATTGCATTTAAAAAAAATGTGATCTTGTTAAAAGTAAAATTAAATAGAAATAAAATTAATTGCACGTCAATTAAAAAAAATTAAATACAATTATTTGATGTAGTCTTAATTATTATGAGATTATAAAACATGGTGTACAAAATGGTTAAAATAGGACAACACAAAACTGTTATTGTCTGACATATCATAGCAAATACTATAATGCATGGATTATTTTTCAGGGAGACGTTGTTTTTTTTTTGTAGGGCTGTCGAATTTATAAGAGGGAAAAAAACGACAAAATATTTTTCCTTTGGAAAAATAAGGCACACTTTTTTGCACTTTGATTAATCTAGTTAATAACCATAAAAAATTATTACTTTGGAAATTTTATTTTTGCCATTTGCCAGTTTAACAGTTCCTAATTTTGTGAGTTAAACTTGATGCACTAAAACAGTGGTTTACTGCACATTTTGTATGTCTCCCTTATCAGACATACCTGATTCAACTCATCCGCTCATTAGTAGAGACTGCAAGACCTGAATCAGGTTTGTCTGACAAGGGAGACTTACAAGGGCAGGGGTGCTTGTAGGACAGGTTTGAAAACCAGTGCACTAAAAGAAATAAACGGAACTAAAAAATGATTGAAAACTATATGCATAAAATATTCTAATAAAATAACAGGAATGCACAACAAATTCTAAGGAAACAAATACCACTAATTCCCTTTGCAATTTCAGTAAATAGCCTAATTAGTGGAAAATTACAACATACAATGTTGTAAATACAAACGTCAAGAGTTTTGCATTAGACATTAAACGGTACACATCCACCCAAATTGTGCACCAGTCAAATGCAAAAGAAGTGGATTTGTTTTCCGTTCTAATCGTATAAATTTAACTGGAATTGGCATTCAAATGTAATAAACATTGAAGCCTTTTCAGCTTTTTTACAGTAAAACATATGTCATTTTAATTCTGTTGGCTAAATATGTGAGCTTTTTTTTTTTTGCTTAATATCTGTAATGTTGCTTATTTTACAGGCTCTGCTGAAAGTCACTGTGGGACAAAAATGTCTATATCAGAATCCTGAAACCTGGAATATGTCTTATTTTCACCTTCCACTGGTTTAATGTTACATATTGCTTCTACTATTGTGATCGCTGACTGAAAATATACATGCAAAGCATGTGAAAAAAAAAAAAATTCTTGCTCTTCCTGTCCTACAAACCCACTTCATGTGCATTTTTTCCTTCCTGAATCCTCTGTCCTATCACACATCAGGCCATGGTACGCAAAAGAAGTCATCTTATCATTTGTGGTGCTCTCATATTTGTAGCCTGGAACGTTGTTCTTATTTTTGTCCTTATGAGACGCCCTTCCTTTCAAGGGGCTCGTCACAGCCCGGATGAACCTGGTAACACGGGAGACGGAGCTGGAGGAGGCAAGTTTGGAAATATTATGAACGAGGTGGTGCATGTAGCTAATGCTTTTGAAGCTGAACTTGAATCGCAGAGGAAGATCCTATTGCAAATCCAGAACCATCGGGCGGTTTGGGAAAACAAAGGCGGTGTGATAGCTGCTAAGCCAAAATCCCAAGCACATTCAGCTCTGGCGGTCATCCCTATTTTGGTCATTGCCTGTAATCGTGTGACGGTGAAACGCTGCCTTGACAAACTCATTGAGCACCGGCCATCAGCTGAACTTTATCCAATCATAGTGAGCCAGGACTGTGGACACGCAGAAACGTCTGACGTGATTGCCTCGTATGGCAGTCAGCTGACCCATATCAAACAGCCTGATCTCTCTGAAATCCCAGTATCTCCACAGCATAAGAAGTTCCAAGGTTACTACAAAATCTCCCGGCATTACCGGTGGGCGCTCAACCAAGTTTTCAACACCTTTTCGTATTCTTCGGTTGTTGTTGTGGAGGATGATTTGGAGGTAACTATATTTTAATTCTTGGTGTTTGTATAACCCTGTAAAAAGTTAATCCAAGATACACAAAGAAAGTAATTTTGGTTGTACTTGATTTTACAGTGTTTGTACTTGTAGTACATGTACTTGTAGTTTACCTACCTAAGAAAGTACTGGTAATATAAGGTAACTACATTGGGTAGGGGCAGGGTTAGTACCTAGTTATTGGAATTACTATAATAAGTATACACTTTAATAACAGGTCTGTAAAATAAAGTGGTACCAAAAGTTTTTCCATGCAAAGTATGATTTATGACCATATTCATGAAAAAAAAAACAATACTTTTATGTATGTATTCTATCTGTTTACATTAATATATTACAATATTTTTTTAGGCATTTTGTTTTGCAGAAAAAAGTTTAAGAATAATTTTAAGATGATTAGAAAAAAGTAAATAAAAAAAACTTTAAAGACAAAAATTATTTAAAAGAGAATAATAAAAAAAAGCTAATACAAATATGATGCATATGGAAAATATGAAAAAAAACCCCAGAAACATTTAAAAATTCCCTTAAAATTAAAAAAAAAAAAAATATATATATATATATATATATATATATAAAATTTTTCTTACAAAGAAAAA
>JAUCNO010000191.1:5300344-5325131 GCA_032353835.1 Enteromius viviparus
ATTACAAAATAATTAGTTTTACTCTCAAACACAGTATTTTTGTTTGAATAATAAAGACACAAAAATAACTCCATAGTTTTACTGGACCAGTTCAGTTGTATTGCTGTCTATAAAGGGTCAGAGAGTTCTCTGATTTCATCAAAAATATCTTAATTTGTGCTCTGAAGGTCTTACGGATTTGGAAAAACATAAGGATGAGTAATTATTGACAGAATTTTTGTTTTAGGGTGAATTAACCCTTTAAGCATCTTAAAAGTGATTCAAGGTGAATGCTGCTCCACACGATCCCCATCTCTGCATCTCCTTTGATAGTTTAACCTTCATTTGGAAACAAAACATGAGCCAGCCATCTTCCCATACTTTTATTGAGAAGCACAAAAAAGCTTTACATCTTTTAAAAGCTTTTTTACATCAAAATAAGTTTGATAGAAAAACTGCATTTACATTTTCCCCCAAATCATGCAGCCCTCTGTGTGTGTGTGTGTGTGTGTTTTGAAGGTGTCATACGAGGACGTGGAGCACCTGAAGAGTCTGGCGCTGATGGAGCATGTGCGGATTCCTCACTTCCTACAGGACCAGGCGCGCTACGCCGAGCAGCTTCATAAAATCATGGAGGTCAACCAGTTAACCGATGAGGAGCTGTGCATGCTTATCTGAGCGTGTGACCTCTGACCTCCAGCACAAATCTCTCAGAACATGTCCAACTCATACATTACCATTCGTAAACATAGGTTTGTCAAATTTCACTAAAAAACTGAAGAAATAATCATGAAATTACATTTTGCTTTTAAAAAATAAGCCTATTTTTTAGAAGCATTAAATATTTGTGCATTTTCAAATTATTTTAAGGACACTTAGGGCCTCTCGCTTCAGATGCTCATTCTCGTACATCATTTAGCATAAATCAGTCCAAAAATCTCATTTTGATTAATGTGCAAAATTTCTTATCTTAGTATTACATGAATCATTACCAACAAGTGACCAAATTACAAAATGTAACAATGCAAAAAATCTTGATAGTTTTAAAAGCAGGTTTTTTATTTTTTTTATTTTTCTGGGATAGAGACAGAAACAATCAGTCTATGTCGGGGTCTATCTCAGGTACATCTTGTAGTGTTATTAGCCGGTGCAGAGCATTAAGTCCCTTCTGAAGGTTCTCAGGACATGTTCAGTCTCTCGTGAGAGGACAATGAGGGGCCAAATTACAGTTTGCCAAACATTCATATGTACTACAAGTTGCTTAAGCTGTTTATTCCCTGACTTTATATGACATTTTAATTTGTGTATCTTATAAAGTGCTTATATAATTGTTTTGGTATTAATGATGACATGTATTTAACAATATAACTTGTGGATGATTTGATTTTAAACAGCTGATGATTACAAAAAGATTCATTTTCTGAGTGCCAAAATGTTTAAAAGCATCTTTCGTGGAAGCAGGCCGTCTTAAATGTCATATACTTAATATATAGTACATGTGATATTAACGTCTCACTCGCACAAGTGCTCTAGCTTGATTGTATTGTTGATGTTTATGACCTTCGACCTTGCATTGTTCCTGCCATTTTCCCATAGATCAAAAGCACATTAAAGTTGCCTATAAAATTATTTTATGGCTTTTAACTAGCATTCAGACAAGCACTACTCAGACATTCATTTTAAAGCCTGTTAAGAATGTTCAAATGAAATTAGTTTAAATATTTTTTAAATGTAGTTTATTACAGCAAGTTTTTGTTTGGTTCGTAGGAAAAAGCTTCGGTTTATTCTTTCCACGCTGTATATTGATCGTCCGTGACCATTCATTACTGATGAATCATCTTCCTAATGGCTCATTGCTACAGTTTGGTGGATTTTTGATGAGTGGTTTGTTGAAAAATTAATTTAAAAATATATATTTTTAGTCTTATCGGAGGAAGAATATACCTGTACACAGCCGTAAAGAACAGGCTAAAGTTAACAACCCTGACCAAATATTTCAGTCACATTTTAGCTAATTTTTCCCACGGTGTTAATCTTTATAATGCAATGTGTTACAGGGTGGATGTTTAAACACTAGCTAAAAGTGTTTTAGATTTTAATCTGTTTTTTTTTAAATGCATTGTGTCCAGTACTGTTCATAATGTCCACTGAAGCATAGGAATGAGATCAAACTGCATGTAAGCACAGGCCACTCGATCCTTAATTACATGTGATTTTAATCCAGACATCAAAATAATGATGCTCATTGTTTACAAGTGAGCAACGATCAATCTCCAGTCCCACAATGCCCTCTCAAACACACAGTAAGTGATCTTCTGGCAAACTCTTTCCACAGGTGTCTGTTCTCGCATGTCTTTGTAACCAGATCACCTGCTGATTGACACCTACAAGGACAGACATGCGGGACAAAGGGTTTGGGTGTCACACACACACACACACAAGTCAGGGCTTCATTAATCTCTTTAAGGTCTTGGCTTTTACACTTCCTGCAATCTGTGGTGATTATTCAGGGATTGCGGTGTCATGTGGACATTCATGACACTCATATTACCAAATAAATAACATAATTATGGATTACTTACATATGCTGAAATGCAATACATTTTTATAGAGATCTGAGACTTTATCTTATATTAAACTCAAACTATAAAATCACCCTGTCCTTGTTACATCAGCGATAATTCATGTTGTCTAAAAGGCAAACGTAATCAAAGGCATGTGAGCAGAATGAAGATAGTTGATTATTTATTTATTAATAGGAAATAAAAATGTATGTTGTATAATATTCCGTGTAGTTCTGAAATGCACATTTAGGCAGTAAAGGTAAGTGACCACTAGAGGACACACTGGACAGCTTTTCTGCTCTGCATGATGAAATCAAAAATAAAATATAAACCTGTGTTTTAAATGTCTTGTGTATATTTGTGTGCTCATGCAATGTATATAGAACATACTTTATTTTATTTTACCTAACATGCGAATATATGCACGGGACACTGTATATAAAACAAGGGCTTGTAACATGCACAATAAGCTTATTTTAACAGCTAATAGATGTTGTTTTGATAATGTGAACATGGAAATCTGAAAGATCTGGAACCCAAAAGCAGAAGTGCTGTAACTGGCGGTGTGTTTTACTCGTTAGTATTTGTGACTAGGGCTCAGTGTAAAGTTCACTGATCGTGTGTGTCAGAACCTAATGCTGAGCAAACAGCTGATTGTTTGCTGGATAAACAGCGGAAGTCTAAAAGAAGTATGACAGAGTAGGCTACTTTCATCTTTAGGCCATTTTCTACGCTACATCACCGCTAAGCCTAACAGGGTACACTTAACCAAACCTAAAAACACATATGTTTTGTTACTTCTTCTAATGCAATAAACGTTAACGGAAATAAAAATACTTTGTATCTAATATAATAAATAACGGCAAAAAAAACAAATAAATCTGTATCTCCGTGATATACCAATATAACACTGGTCCTAATTTTTTTAAGTACACGTTTGCACAACTCCTAGCATAAAAAGCAGTCTTGTAATATTATTAAAAATAAAAAAAAATTTTTTTTCATGTGACCAATGTGAGCGAACGCAGCACTTGAAAGAGGAAGCACGGGTCTGATGATGACCAGTACTTGTTAATATTAAAAGCATTAGTTTTCACAAATCCACGATAAGAGGCAAACACATCGACCTCGATGCTTGTAATCAGTGGTAGCCAAGAATTCACGCACATATAGATTAAAAGCCAAAACATTGTAACATGATGAGCAAATGAAAATTAGCCACTTACAGACAAAAAGCACACACACTGCTGTACAATAAAAGATGTATAATTTTAATGTTAGTTTTATAATGATTTATTGTTGTTAGTGCTGTCAAACGACACTTCACTCAATATATGTGTATGATGTGTAAATTTATTATCTAGCTATATACAAATACAAATGCATGTATATATTTAAGAAAAATATGTTAGCTTGATATATTTATGTATAATAATATATGTGTGTGTTCTGTGTATATTTATGTATACGTAAATATTTTCAAAATATATACCTGTATTTATATTTATATATACATTTTATGTAAACAATTGCAATTGATTGCAATAAATAGTTTGAAAGCACTAATTTTTAGATTTGTGACATTCTTATGATTAATACATATAACATTTAAGGTTTATATTTATTTTTAAAACATATAGTTGTCACATTCTCCAGTGAATATTTCTCAGAATTATTTTGAAAATAAATGTGGTAAAATTCGGTATAAGTTTTAAACGAACAGACAGCTCAAAACCACAGCATTGATTAGAAATAGAAATTTTATATTATTATAAAGGTCTTTACTGCCACTTCTGATCAGTTCAACCTATCCTTACTTAATAAATGTGTTCATATCTTTCAAAAAAAAAAAAACACCGCATACGAGACACAAACTCAGCTTGTAAATATCGATTTATTGTTCTCACTTAAAAAGTTTTGGCACACTGAATTTGTTTCTTATTTGACTTCATCTTATGTACATGTGTAATAAATCTGTGTTTAAATATCTCTCTCATATTGTTCTATATTAAAATCAATTGTTTCTATAAAGTATCTACTGTACACTAAACGGACAAAACAAAGGCAATCATGGTGCACTTCTGGCTCTCTTCATCTGTACTCAGACAGTCATAGCATCAGTCCAGACGTGTGAGACGGTGTGAAAGGTCAGAGGTCATCGCTCGTGTTTGGACATGGAGTCTCCTCTCTCCACCACCGCCACTCGGTTCCCTTCGCACAGGTGCTCCTTCAGCATGATGTCCACAAAGAACTCAGCCACAACAGGACAGTGTTGGGATGCTACCCCGCCCCACGACCAGTTATCAGGGATCCAGGGGTTGGTTAGGCCCTCCCGCACTACCCAGCAGTGACCTGCAGGGGGCGAAGCACACACATGCAGATATAACGTAATTTATAACTCTGATCAAATATGAATTTTCAGCGTCATTATTTCCCTCTTCAGTGTCATATGATTATATTTTAATATAACACACACTACTGTTCAAAAATGTAGGGTCAGTGAGATATTTAATGGTTTTTAAAGATGTTTCTTCTGCTCATCAAGGCTGCATTTATTAGATTAAAAATCCAGAAAAAACTGTAATATTGTGAAATATTTTTTCAGTTTAAAATCACTGTGTGAATTTTTATATTTTAAAATGTAATTTATTCCTGTGATATAAAAGCATCATTACTCCAGTCTTCAGTGTCACTTTTCCGAAATCATTCTAATATGCTGATGTTTTATGATCAGTGTTGGAAACAATTGAGCTGCTTTATAGTTTTTTTTTAGGATTCTTTGATCATTAAAATATTAAAAAGAGAAGCATTAATTTAAACTGGATAATAATGTTCAGAACTACTCTTACAGCAGTTTCACTACTGTTCAAAAGTTTGGGATCAGTTCATTTTTATTCTTTCTTCTTTGAAAGAAATGAACACTTTTATTAACCAAGGATCTATTAAATAAACCAAAAAGTCACAGCATAGATTTACATTTTAGAAATGTTTTATATTTGGTAAAAAATTACTTATTTTTACCAAATATACCAAACTTATTCATCAAAGAATCCTGAGGGAAAAAAACTAATCTCAGGTTCCAAAAAATATATTTGGCTGTTTCCAACATTCATAACTCTAGTAATAAATCAGCATATTAGAATGATTTCTTACTGAAGACTGGAGTAATGATGCTTTATATCACAGGAATAAATTCCATTTTATAATATATTCACACTGAAAAGAGTTATTTTAAATTGAAATAATATTTTACAATATTATAGTTTTTTTTTGGATTTTTAATCTAATAAATGCAGCCTTGATAAGCAGAAGAAACATCTTTAAAAACCATTCAATATCTTGCTGACCCCAAATTTATGAAAGGTAGTGTATATGTATATACTGCACAAACAAAAGCCTATATGACTTTTATGTACATGAAAACATGTAACTAATGCACCATCATATGACCAATAGGATATAGTTTATATATCCACACTGAATGTATTTTGCACATACACACACAGCATTGTTCTCAGCATGTCATAAGTGACTTGAAACTGTGCAGGTGAATGAGGCGGAGGAAGAGCGCATGAAGAGTGAAAGGGAGCACATGCGTGTCACCCAGATGTGTCAGGAGGCCGAAGCCCGTGTGCAGGAACTGCAGAAATCACTCAAGAGATCTATAGTCAAGTCCAAGTCTTACTTTGAGCTCAAGGCTCAGTTCAATGACATTCTAGAGGTATGTATAGATGTTATTACACTACACAAAATATGGCCACATACTAAAATTAAAGGACTGTTTTAACCAGAAATGAAAATCCTGTCATGATTTTCTTACCATCATGTCATTCTTAATTTTGGGCAGAATTGTTATTACATAGAATGAATATAAATGGGGACAAGCTCCAAACATCAGGTCCTTGCAGGTCCTTTAGAGATCTTAAATTCAGTTTGAGGAAATGTAATGCGGTAAAAATGTCTAAATTCTAAGAAACTCTTAATTATCCCTTTTAAGAGGTCTTAAATTTAGGAAAGAAACATAGAAATTGTGATATTGTAATACTATTATTATATTATATTAAATGCTGTAGTGCATTATATAGGCAAAACATTTCACAATTTAATTAAATTAATTTTAAACTATCTAAATAGTTTTTTTTATGGATATAGTATTTGTGCAGCTCTTAAATAGTCTTAAAATTAAATTGTACCCAAGAATCAACAACAACAACAAAAAGTACCATATATATATTTTTTTTTTATATATATATATATTTTTTTTTTTAGAAGAAGAATTTTTTTTTAACCACAGCTCAAAATGAGGATGAGTGAATTATGACCAATTTTTTGAATTTTTTTATTTATTTTTTTGAATTTTAAGATTCTTATTTGTGACCCTGGACCACAAATCAGTTCTAAGTCACTGGGGTATATAACCGCAATAGCCAAAAATATATTGTAGGGATCAAAATTATAGACTTTTTTTTTTTCGTGCCAAAAATAATTAGGATATTAAATAAAGTTTGTAATGTTCCATTAAGATATTTTGTAAATGATCTACTGTAAATATATCAAATCTTAATTTTTGATTACCAATATGCATTGCTAAGAGCTTCAGTTTTTTATATTTTTATATTATATTTGATTTCTTTTTGCACTCTCAGGTTTTCAAATAGTTGTATTTCGGCCAAATGTTGTCCTGTCCTAACAAACAATACATCAGTGGAAAGCTTATTTATTCAGCATTCAGATATCTCTGACTTTGGTTTTGTGGTCCAGAGTCACATTTACAGTTAAAATATTTGAGCTCAACATGGTCAACATGTTTTTACAGGAGCACAAGTCAAAAATTTTACTGTTAGAGGAGCGTATTTCCAAAGCCAAGTTAAACTACTCCAGCACCCTGCGTCACCTGGAGCAAATCAGTGAGGAGATTCATGCCCAGAGAGAGCAGGACCAACCAAAGGATGGACCAATCAAAACGTGTGGTGGGCGGAGCTCTCCTGTAGGAGCAGAGACAGTCAGCACAACGGGTACCGAAGACGGAGCCTGCGGGGGCTACCCGAGACCAAATGATTGGGTGGATGGAAAAGAGGGCTTGGCTAATGCCAAAGAGTGGGTGGAGACACATAAAAACTCCAGGTGGGTGGACATGGGAAGAGCAGAGGTGACACGATCCGGTTCAGACTCTCTTTCCATCGTAAGCCTCCAGACCATCATCTCTGATCTCGAAAAGTGTGATTCGGTCGAACACCTGGGCCGCCTCAGCAGTGACGTCAGTCTCTCCGGGGAAGAAGGGGAGAGAGACGGGCTGGAGAATAAGAGAACGAGGCTAAAAAATGCAGTCATTTCAGAGGAGTTCCTCAAACAACACATAAGAAGTGTCAGTTTATGAGCGGGTCCATGAATACTGCTCATGCTTTACTGTTTCTAAGCTTGTTTCTTGACTTGCATCATATTTTAACTCATCATTTTTATTTATTATTAAGCTTATATCAGTACTTGAATAGGAGATAGACCAAAAGAAAATTCTTAATATATATATATAATCTTTTCTTTTCTTTTTTTATTGAGAGAGAGAGTTTGGTATTTCAAATGAAGTGGTAAAAGACTGACAATATTTGTAATGGTAGAAACCCTGCAGCTTGATGAACCTAATCAGAATTACTACAATATATTTCAGCAGCACCTAATGTTTTTCTATGCAAATGTAAAAAATGTGTCTTATAAACACACTCTTATTATAATTTCTATAGCTGACATGATAAAATAAGGCTGTTTTGCTTTTTTAGTTTTCAGATTTTACTGACCACTGGTGAGCTTTAGTTTGCTTACTGAGATCATCACACTATTAGCCATTAATAATTAGCTAATTGTAGGATCTAAAATGCCATTGTTATTTTTCTTAATTAAAAATGAATTTTATTTTTATTGTGACATTAGTCCCATGCTTTGACTTTGAAATAGCGGTTCACAAAAAGTGCTTTTTGCCTAAATGACAAATGCATGCGTGAAGTTGCTTTATGTAAGTCTTGCTTGATTTCTTTCATTTGAAGAAGCAGTTATTCCAACAGAAATACATGTTTTGTGTAGTTTAAGAGGTGAAGCATTGATTCTTCATCGCCGGGTCTTTAAAATACCTGCTACTGAACATTTGATGTTTTGCTGTTTATGACAATCACTTTGCTTCTGAATGTGTATGAATTTAATTCATTTTCAAGTGTTTTTGAATGCTGTTTTTCATTTTTTGAGAGGCTGGGTTTGTTCTGTGTGCTTTATACATCTTTGCTAACCTTTAGTGTGAGCATTGAATGCTATTATTGTCATTATTAGTGTTTTGTATGAAGATGTGCACAGTGGTGACATTTGTGACGTCTGATGGAACAATAAATATACATGTATAAATTCATATTATTTTGGTTGCTTTAGTGTTTTTAAACGGAAGACATTAATCATGTGGTCAGATTAGCATAGAGTAAATAAAATATGTGTGTGCCTAATATAAGCCAGGTAACATGCTTATTTTTAAGCAAAAACTAACATAAGATCACATTTTTATTTATTTATTTTTGAAGTAATCAAATAAAACTTGTTGTTTTTGCCCTCTGCTTAAGACATGAAGGGAATAAATATTATACACACTACAAAATCTAAAACAAAATATTGCTTGTCTCTGTTTCTCCATCTGATATTAAATAAATCAAATGACCAGGGCAAAGGCACTGACCTGTACCAGGTCCAGGTGTTAAGTTAGATTCAGGTTTTATCTGTCACCAAACGCCGCTCCTGATATTAATAAACTGCCACTGCTCTCTCCTCAGATATGAAAGTTAAGCTGCAGAAGATGACTCAAATAAGACACTTTGACTGTAATTTATTCTCTCTGAAGTCATCCCTGCGCTCTTTCTCTGGCAACTTGTACCATCCTCTCAGATTTTACTAAGCATCTGCTACCTTCCTGACTCCTGAGCTATTTAGATTCAGAAAAAAAATAGTGACACAAAAATATTTCACATGGTGCTGTTGCAAATTTCAGTCGAATGAAAGCCTTTTGCTTTTCTTTTTTTGGATCCTGAGATTTAAACCATACATTATAGATTGTCATAGATATTTTTTTGTTCATCACTAATCTTAATAACTTTTAAAACTGCAGACTTTTTTTTAAATGGAAAAAGCAAGCAGCTGTTAGCCAGACCAAAAAAAAAAAGAGTATGGTATTCATCTGCAATAATTTTTTTTTTTATGTCATTTTAATATGAATGTCTTATTAAAATTATTATTTCTTACCACTTCATGTAACTTTATAACATTCATTATAGACAGGTCATTAATACAGTCTTAAATTATGTTGTTTTAAAATAAAAATAACAGTCCTGAATATTCTGAACTTTACAAGAATAAATAAATTATATATATATATATATTTATTAAGCATCAAAATAACAGTTTTTGTTTACATAATATACTGTATGTGTATATACTGTGAATATTTATGATGTATAAATAAATACAAACATTTATGAAATATGCTATGTTTTTAAAATATATATAATATGAAATATGAGAATGTGAAAATTTAAATGTGTAAACAGTTTCAAAAGTTATACTGTATTTGTGTGTATTTATATATAGGCCTACATTATAAATATACACAGTACATACATAAATTATGTAAATAATAACCCTTATTTTGAACGAGATTAATCACAAATATATATATATATATATATATATATATATATGTGTGTGTGTGTGTGTGTGTGTGTGTGTGTGTATAATCTTTATTTAGTTAAAACCCATATTTGAAATGTAAAGTTTTGTTTTTTGCAGTTTAGTGTTTTAAAACATTGTCCTATCCCACTCATGGAATAGATTTTATTTGTCCTTGTCTTAGAAAGGTCTTAAAATGTCTTACATTTTTATTTACCCCCTCAGATATCCTGCAAAGAACACAAAACAATTTGCACAGAACTGCGGTTAAATAGTGTCTCAAAGTTAATTGTTAGTTACAGTGATGGCAGATTTTACACTTTCAAGGCTTCATGACATTTCAAATTCAGTCGAGACATTTGTTTTAATTAAATTGTCTTCATTCTTCTAACTTCTAATTTTTTTTTACAGTGAGCAATGGCTTGAAAATAGACTCTTAGAAAGGATTCATCTCTTCTCAATTATTAAAGAGCAAAGTATAAATAGACGACTGTGCCCATAACGAATAGAGGAAGGGAGAACTGATCTAAAATTTATATGTCTAAGTATGTGCATATGTGTTTGCACATACATATTCACATAAGCACTTTGTAAACAATGTGTTTTAACGGTGTTATATAATTAAATATTATTATTATATTACTGTTGCATATTCAAATAGAGTGCAAATGTGACTAAGAGTAAAAATGTTTAAAACGGGAAGAAATGAGAATAGATTTAAGAATAAAATATGCTTAAAATTTTCATTATTAAACCTGAACAATATTTTCTTTTTATACATGTACTTAAAATCGACAAATATTGTCATCAATGATTTAACACGTTATAATTTCATTCGGAGAGATTAAATAACCTGTGGTTAATCATCAATACAAATGTGTTTAAGGAACTACATTCTAAATAAATAAATAATATATAAGAAAGACAAAACTCCCCCAAAAATTATATAAAGAGGGGAAAAATACTAATTAAGTAGAAATAATTATTTTGTACACTTGGCACAAAAGATGACTCGTGATGCAAGGATGAAATGACGTAGGCTGCGTTCCCCGTTACGTCACAAGTAAGTGAGATTGAGGAGGGAGTGGAAAAAAAGAAGGAGGAAGGAGGAAGGATGAGCTCTATGTAGATAATGTTTCTCTATGTAGCCTGTGATTTACACCTGCGATGATCTAATGCAAAGCAATACAGACCCTTACCTAAAAGCCATAAAGCCGTCCGCAAATGTGATGCACAGATTTGCACAATCAAAGCGACATCGCGCTTATTTTGGGTGGATGTTACATTTAAACTCTCCGTGAACGGATATTGTGTTTATTTTCTTCGGGTCGGTCCTGCTGGAGCTGCACCGGGCCTTTGCTGTGAGTAAATCACTTTTACGCGATGTTTGAGTTCCGTTCGTGGTTTGTATGATGAAGTGGCTCGGAGCTGCTTTATCCTGCATCTCTGACAGATATCGCTCGTGTAAGGAAAGCCCGTTGCAATATGCTTTGCACGGGACACAAAACTTCACAAACAGCGCGCTTAAAGGTGTAGACGAACTACAGTAGGCTGACGACAGACGCAGCCATGTTAATATGGAAACTTCAAGGAACAGTCTCCCCGATGGCATATATTTTTAGACTACAGAACGTCATATTGCATGTAATATTATAGAGCAGAGAGCGTTATCATAAGAATAAAGCAACAGTGATGCATCTTTATGGGGTTCCGCGGAAAGTCCTTGTCCGTGGTGCTGAAAACGTTCCCCAAACGGGACCTTAACCTCTCAGCAAACCATTAACCGAGGCAATATCACTTTCATGCATCTGTGTCTGTCTTGTAGAGGTGTATTTCTCACTGTTCAATATCTATTATATATAATATAACATAGAGTCACAAAAAGGTTAATAAAAAGCTGACTCTATATTTGTGTAACAATGCACATTATTAGCCTATGTATTGTTTTGTAGTATAAAATTCACAGTTAAGTTATAAAATGGAATATTTAATGTCAGAAGAATTAAAAAGCTGGTAATATAGCAGAGTATTTTAATATGATTCACAGCAGTTCAGATACGATTAAAACAGAAGAAGCCTAAATGAGGTAATCACATAAAGCAGCATTTTTTTATTAGTAAATAGTTATTAGTAAAGGTTTTTTTTAGGAAAAATAAAGTTCTTAATATAAATCCTTTTGTTTCTTAATAGTGCCATTTACAATTTCTCTCCCAAGTTGCAAGATTTAATTATTATTTATAATTTTTGCAAAAAGAAAAAATCTTTATAATGAAATTCTGTATTTATCAAAATAAATCTGTTATTATCTGATTAGAATTTGGTATTTATAAAGTGAAAATATATTCATAAATTTGACAAGACAAAAATAATAGCTACTGATAATAATGATTTAATGAACCGAAGAAGAATAAGCTTAAATGGAGTCAATATAAAAACACCAACATCTACTATTTTTTAACATAAAAAACAACTGTTTAAGAATAAGAAAAAAGGGACTGCGATCTCCATCCACATCCACATCGCATGTACTCAGCTGCCACAGTTGTATCAAGTTTTTCATGCAATTTTTACGGTGTTTAATACCTAAAATAGGAGCAATTAGGATAATCGAAAATGCTAAAAGTATATTTGCAGTGCAATGTAAACCAATCATTTTTAGTGCATCCTGTTGGTTTGGATTACTGTAATCTGTGTTGTGCCTGTCTGCTGTGCCGTGCTGAATTTATGAGGTGGAGTGCTGTAGAGATGTGTTTAAAGTTTAACTGATCCCTCTGATCCTCACCTCCCTGAATCATCTCCTGTCGCTCCCTACTGTGAGCCTGGAGAAAAGTCCCTACAGCCCAAACCTCCCTCCCTCCCGAGATCTAGCTATCTATCTAAAAATGTATCAAGTAACCTTGACCTCTAGGTTCAGGTGTATTCAATACAGAAGTCAATATTGATTAAAGCACTCTCTGTTCAATGCTTAGTCCTCCTGAAATGTCTTCGTAAGGAGACGTATGTGTATGTGTTAGACCTGTGTGCTTCTGTTTGTTTGCATGCTTTTGTTTGACCCACCCTGGATGTGCTTTTCCACTTTGAGAGTCGTTGAGGGAAAGCTCATAAAATCTTAACAGAGCAGGGACGGCAAACTGAACTGCCTCCATGTTGTACGAATCCTCTTCCTCCTCCACAACCATGTGTGGTGTAATTAAATCAGACAGCAGGTTATTATTATGTTTAACATATCTGAATGCCAACAAGATCACGTCGTGCCACGAGCAGCTTAATTGCTTTGAACCGAGTGTGGATTGTGACCTGCTGAAATCAAACATATTATTATCAGTCATTTGTCTTTTCTCTCTCTCATTCTTGTTCAGATGCAGTAATGGAGCAGCTATTATTTCTTGTAATTTTCTACTTGCTTCCTACTCTCATCTCGTCCATACATAATTCAACGACCGGAGGTAATGTGTGTGTGTTTGGGGATGATGTCTGGTCCATGCATGTTGAATTTAACACCACAGAATGTCTAAAGTGGCCCACCTCTGTTGCTTTGTGAGATTAGAGGGCGTTCTGTTTAGATTCTGTAAACTGAGTTTCATGGATTTCGAACAGTGATCTGCCCTCAGTCCTCATGGGATCATGTTCAGCCGGAACTATGGAAGGGAAAAAATGGATTGCCTTGTCAGGCCTCCTTTTTCATTGTGAAAGCAATATATAACCTACACGATCTTCATGAATTAAAGCAATTCAGTGTCACAGTTCAGCTTGTGTGCAAGTAAAATAAATAAAAAAAAATATATTTTTTTATTAAGTGGGAATAATTCGACATCAAAGATTTTCATAAATCATAAACAATAAAATAATTAATAATAATGAATTTATAAAACAACTGAATTTACAACTGGTTTATTTGTGAATATACAGATTACTGCTGCTGTATCATTATATTTTGTCTGCAAAAATCTCTGACGTGTTTACTTTTACGTGGCGTGAGGATGTTAAAAAGCTACGCTAAATCTGATATGACCAGTCAGACTGAGATGGATTTCCAGAAATGTGATTTTAATAGAATCCCAACCCACAAACTGATTTGCACAAATCATTTCATGTAGTTCGTTGCCATTCAGACTATCTAATATGTGACCCTGGACCACAAAACTGAGATGCATACATCATATGAAAGCTCGATAAATAAGCTTTCTATTGATACATGGTTTGCTAGGATAGGACAATATTTGAGATACGTCTATTTGAAAATCTGGAATCGGAGGGTGCAAAAAAATCTAAATACTGAGCAAATCACCCTTAAAGTTGTCCAAATGAATATCGTATCAATGCATTTTACTAATCAAAAATGACATTTTAATATGTTTACAGTAGGAATTTTACAAAAAATCTTCATGGAACATGATTTTTACTTAATTTTCTAATGATTTTTGGCATAAAAAAAAAAATCCGTAATTTTGACCCATGCAATTTATTTTTGGATATTGCTAAGAAATAAACCCCAGCGACTTAAGACTGGTTTTGTGGTCCAGGGTCACATATGATATGAATATGAACAGGGCTGTTGATTCAACCAAATCATTCAACAAAATTCATGCAGGAATGTAACAAGTGAGTTATGAGTGAATCACTGAGTCATTGATTTTACAAATTCATTCAACAAAACCGATTAATTCAGGAATGTTATAAGATTGAGTCATTGAATCAATGTTTTATCAAACTTGTTCAACAAAACTGATTCAGTCAGGAGTGTAATGAAGTGGTGTTATAAGTGAGTCATTGAGTCATTCATTTAACTGATTTGTTCCACAGAACTAATTTATTAAAAAACACCCCTCATATGTTGTTCATAGATGCGCAAAGTGGGTTTGTTTAAAACTGTTTTCGAAAATTGATTCAAACTTACAATATTCTGTCTTTACTTTTGGATCACTAAATTGTTATAAAAGAGCAACATCACATTGAATATTTGCTTGTGCCATTTGTTTAAACATCTGTTTCTCAGAGCTCTACTCAATACAAAGCTAAATACATTTTTAACGATCTCTCTCTTTAAGTGCAAAACATCTTAAAGATTCTCCAAGGGGTATGAACAATGCATTTTGATACGAGACAGTACCATTAAAATCATTATAAAGCATCCCTGCATTACAGGCTTGCAAGTGGAATCAGATATAAAGTCTCCGCTGTAAAGTTTACCCGGAACATCTGTCATTTTAGTTTATTGATGTTAGTTTGTGCTTGGTGACTAAGCTGAAAACATTTCATCTCTATTCGTTTCATCCTCCTCCATCTCTCTTACTCTCTTTCAGGATGTGCAATCATTCGTCCCCCCAGAGACGGAGGGATTCGCTACAGAGGACTGACTCAGGAACAGGTAAAAGTCTACAGCAGCACATTAAAATGGCAGTCATAAACATCAATGTCAGTACTGAAGGGACTATCAACCATAGCAACATCTAATTCAATCTATTTCTCTCTCTGTAGATCCGCAGTGTGCAGATCTTGCCAGTAGACTATGAAATAGAATATATCTGTAGAGGAAGCAGAATTATTGTGGGGCCTAAGGTCAGAAAGTGCCTCCCCAATGGCACCTGGACTGACCTAAACCTGCTCAGCAGATGCTGTAGGTGCCCTTTCTGTCCTATTGTTTTGAACAATATCTATATTTATTACACAGCTCTGTGGAATACTGAATTCTGACTGGTCAATAACAGCATCCTAACCCTAACCCTAACCCGGCGCACACACATACACACACACTTTATAGTATACATACATTCTTCAAGTGAAATTCTACAGAAAAGTTCTTTATTTATATGTAATTGTCTTTGTGTCGTTGTGTTAGTGGCGTTACACTTTAAAACTGTGTTATTTCAAGTTTATATGAATGTGCTAAATGGATGTGAGATGAAGTGCTAAAAGTCTTGCTAAAATTCTCAGTAATGGTTTGCCCGCGCTCCTGGATGTCTCTGGAGAACGGGAGGGTGGCGCTGCTGCCTCCTGGACAACCAGTAGAGGGCACTGTTCTTCACTACAGCTGTCACGCTGGCTTCCTATTGGAGGGTTTCAATATCTCACACTGTACCAAGCTGGGCAAATGGGATTCACCTAAACCCCTATGTTTCTGTAAGTACGTTTAACATACATTTTTTTTAGCAGTCACACGAATAAAATATGTCATTAATATGAATTATTTTAACCTTATGTGTCACTTGTTTTCTTTTGTGCACCATCAGATGACAGTAACTATACAGGTAAGACATAAATAATGGTTATTTCATCTCTCAATCCTATAATAGTGATATTTTGCAGCACTTGATCATCTGTCTATCATATATATATATACCACAATTTAGGTGAAAGTCTAAATGCAAAATCTAAATCTAAGATAATTTTTTAAATATTTATTTATTTATATTTATATTTTTATGTTATGGATATCTGGGATTTCGGTATGGAGTTATTGGTTCGGATTGTAATTTGTTTGGTAGTATTATATCACATTGTGAATGTATATTACCATCTTTTGTTGTTTTCTAGTTGTATCTGATAGAGCGGTGCCACACGGAACCGCTGACGCGTGACGTCAGACTTAACACGTGGGTTGTAATGTTTAGTTCAACCACAAGGGGGCTGTATTTTACCATCAGTCGTCTAGAAAATCTGCTCTCTCAGTGCATTCCATCATTTCCAATATTTTAGTGCTCTCTCTCTCTCTCTCTGTTAAAACATATATATATATATATATATATATGTATATGGATACAAATATAGATTTAAATATTACAGAATATTTAAATATTACATATTACATTTTTGCTTTTTATCTTTATAAAAAAAATTGTTTACCATCAACAGACCATTTCTGATCCTTAGACTACTGCTGCATTAAATAATTTATTTGTGAACATTTGTGTTATGTGATTGCACTTCATAATCTCAACAACTAGATTTTCAGTTAAAATATATAAGAGGCTGATCCTGTAACTTGTCACTATTTTTTCTCAATTTTTCAACAAATTTATACCTTATAGTTTTTTTTTTTTTTTAATTTTTGTTAAAAATAATAGCCTATATTTGTAAGACCTCATGGAGGCCCATTCTCATTCTAGAGACCGTTTGATTGGTCATAAATCGGTGTAGTGCATCAATATTATTGTTCTCTTTTCCCTGAAGTGAAAACTGACCATTTTAGATGTATTCATAATGTTTAGTATAGTACACTAACATATGATTTCAAATTGAACATGGTCTAAAAGCTACAAAACTCATATTAACTGTTAAGTACCAATATTCCATGTAATAACAATACTGAATAATAACAATAAAGAATGAGCAAAATTCAGTTTAAAAAATTTTAAGTACAGTATAAAATGTAGGATGTCAAGTTCATGTCGACTACCCCACTCATGGAAGCTCATTATAATATTTCAGGCTGCCAGAGTCTTTCAGCATTAACACAAGTGCTCCTGCAAGCATGACTGTAGCACCCTCTCATTCATCCATCCCTCCCTCTAATTGCCTTCCATTCCTCTCAATCCCTCTGTCCTTTCTTTCATTTCCCCTTGTTTCTTTCAGCTCTGCTGATTTAGACTATCAAGCCACGCAAATGCACTCTCTCTCTCTCTCGACTCCCTCTGTTAACTCACAGCGAGAGATCACCGCCTACTTAGTGCACTCTCAGCAGGCTGAAGATTAACACTCGGCCAGAGTGTGTAGCGCTGTGTGTATTTCTGCCCTGTGTGTACATGTGAATGTATACGAGGTTATGTGTGTATCTCAGTGCAGTGTGTGTTTATGTGTGTGTCCTCGATATATTTAAGCCTGTGTGAACTGGGCGTTGATTACATCGCTTTTACTGTGGTTGTTAAAGGATAATGCAGCATAAAGGTGACCTTTTGTTTGCCAGCCCTCTGTAAACCCCTTTATGAACAAGAACTGACCTTGTACATAAAATATAATTCTGCTTTGTAAACATATTTAGGTATTGCATGAACTAATAGGTAATTATATATCCTCACAGTAAGTTTCTCCGGGCCTTTCATTTATTAAATAACAACTAAAGATCAGGGGTAAATAATTAATGACTGGCATATGGAGAAAGCGGATTCAAAGGGAGCTCCAAATGTCACTGGAGTATCTCAGGTCCTGAGGTTTACAGTGGCTCAAGTCATCAACTTCAGCTCTACTCTGTTAGTAGTAGAATCCAGACGGCTGAGCAGGGAAGTAAAAGTTACTTACGTTATGTGTAAGGTGTCAATAATGGCAATGTAAGTGTATGTAAGTGCACCCTGAGATCACATGGAAAGAATCAATGGATGGATGGAGGAATTGATTTTTACTTTTTCAGAAGTGAAAATGGAAATCCATGTGAAATAGATAGCAAATTTGAAGCACATATGTTACGTATATGTCCATAGAGGGTTTAGATTTTTTTATTTGTTTTCAATATAATTCTAAGGCAAAAATATGATTTATAGATTTTGGATGGATGGAAGAACATCTTTTGATTGACAGACAGACAGTCTGATAGAAAGACAGATAGATAGATTGATTGATTGGTTGATAAACTGATTGATTGATAGATTTGTACACTGCTCAAAAAAATAAAGGGAACACTTTAAACAGCACAATGTAACTCCAAGTCAATCACACCTCTGTGAAATCAAACTGCTCACTTAGGAAGCAACACTTATAGACAATCAATTTCACATGCTGTTGTGCAACTGGAATAAACGACTGGTGGAAATTATAGACAATTAGCAAGATACCCCCAATAAAAGAGTGTTTCTTCAGGTGGTGACCACGGACCACTTCTCAGTTCCTACGCTTTCTGGCTGATGATTTGGTCACTTTTGAATGCTGGCTGTGCTTTCACTCTAGTTGTAGCATGAGACAGAGTCTACAACCCACACAAGTGGCTCAGGTAGTGCAGCTCATCCAGGATGGTACATCAACGTGAGCTGTGGCAAGAAGGTTTGCTGTTTCTGTCAGCGTAGTGTCCAGACCATGGAGGCACTACCAGGAGACAGGCCAGTACTTCAGGAGACGTGGAGGAGGCTGTAAGAGGGCATCAACCCAGCAGCAGGATTGTTACCTCTGCATTTGTGCGAAGAGGAACAGGAGGAGCACTGCCAGAGCCCTGCAGAATGACATGTGTCTGCTCAAACGGTCAGAAACAGACTCCATGAGGGTGGTATGAGGGCCTGATGTCAGGTGGGGGTTGTCCTTACAGCCCAACACCGTGGAGGACGTTTAGCATTTGCCAGAGAACACCAAGATTGGTAAATTCGCCACTGGTGCCCTGTGCTCTTCACAGATGAAAGCAGGTCCACACTGAGCACATGTGACAGACATGACAATGTCTGGACACGCCGTGGAGAACATTGTGCTCAGCTCTTCATGTGCTCGCCAGAGGTAGCCTGACTGCCATTAGGTACCGAGATGAGATCCTCAGACCCCTTGTGAGAATATGCTGGTGCGGTTGGCCTTGGGTTCCTCCTAATGCAAGAAAACGATGGACCTTATGTGGCTGAAGTGTGTCAGCAGTTCCTGCAAGACGAGGGCATTGATGCTACAGTCTGGCCTGCCGTTTCCCTAGACCTGAATCCGACTGAGCATCTGGGACATCATGTCTCACTCCATCCACCAACGTTGCACCACAGACTGTCCAGGAATTGGAGACTTTAGTCCAGATCTGGGAGGAGATCCCTCAGGAGACGATCCACCACCTCATCAGGAGCATGCCCAGGCATTGTAGGGAGGTCATACAGGCACGTGGAGGCCACACACAGTACTGCCCCTCATTTTGACTTGTTTTAAAGACATTACATCAAAGTTGGATCAGCCTGTAGTGAGTTTTTTCACTTAAATTTTGAGTGTGACTCCAAATAAAATTGATTTTTTTGTGTGATTTTGTTGTCAGCACATACAACTATGTAAAGAACAAAGTATTTGATAAGAATATTCATTCAGATCTGTTATTTTAGTGTTCCCTTTATTTTTTTGAGCAGTTATCCAATAGCAAGTAGTAGTAATTGAAGACTTCAATTACAATGCTGGAATACTCTGTTGACAAATCCACGCACAATTTACAATCACACTGCCCCAACCTTTCAAACAGGGTCTTCTTACACCCACATGAGTCAGGCTTTCCCCATTACTGCTGCATCTATGATCACACTACACTATATCAGTCACTATGCCACACACACATACACACAGGCCCACAGCAGGCCATGAGGTCAGCGTGACTGGAGGCCTGAGCTCTTGCCCTGCTGTAGATATGGGGTGAGGGAGCTCAGCGCTGGGGAAAAAAAGATCTATTGTCCTCCTATTGTCTTTGGAGAGACAGACAGTATAGATGGTTTGTTACACAACAGAAAGGTAGAGGAGAATGGGACACGAAGAGTCATGGAACAGGGTGACTCTGACGATAATTAATGACTCCTGTCTGAAACAGGGGCAGATTTAGAGACCAAAAACAACGGTTCGACAAAGACGAGGACAGCAGATAAAGACACTATCATACTATCACTGATATCACTGTTGGAAGGGAATATTTTTACTCTACTCAAACAAAAACCACAGCAGGAAATATTAAATATATATATACCATTAGTAATGGAATATATGATGGAGTAATTTCTAGATTATCATAATCTCTGTTGCTTCCAAGCTTGTTTAAACACATTTATACAGGGTAAAGAGTGAACTGACAAACCAAGACTGGCCTAAAAAATCAATAGAATCAGATGCATTTTGCAACATTTTTCATACTGCTTATACCAAATGAACCTAGTGATCTCAAAACGTATTTGGACACTTACGCCATGCTTAAAGATGTCATAATACATGCAAATAAATGCTGACATAAATAACGTTTAGCCAAAAGTTCCCATTTTCAGTGGAGGTATGAAGTTCACACAGGTGTCCTAGCACATTAACTATGAACAAGAGCCATAAACAGCACTTAAGTTCAAACAGTAGGACCTTTAATATCATCTTTTAAAACTCTAAATTTGCTAAAAGCATGTGCCTTGTGCTGTATTTCTTTAAAGTGAAGTGCCCAAACACACTAGAAATTGTAAATGCAGCAGCTGGCATTGAGGGTAATGGGTCACACAGTTAATATTGTGCACTTGGACAAGTGCAATTGCCAGATGACAACAGACTTCACATCTCCAGAAACTATTGGACATTCATCCACAGTGGGGTTTGATTCACTGGCAGGCAGCCAACAGAGAAACTGGCAAACATTATAATCCTATTTTAGAGATGAAATCATTTTCGCCACTGACTCCAGTTGTATGACCAAAAACACGAGATCTCAATGCATTTCACATACATCATTATTTTGAGGATAAATGTCATTCCTTCTCTGTACTGTTTCCACAGTGACTTTACATTTCATGCTCTAATATACAGTACAGCAATGCAAGAATAACCAAACAACTGAGCAGCTCTTGCTTAAAAAAAAAGAAAGAAAAAAAAGAAAAAAAAATATCATTATAACTTAATATAATTTAATTTTATCATCATTATTATTATGCAAACACATTAAATACATTTTAAATAATTGTTCAAAAATACTTATTAAATAGACATTAAATATTAAAGGACTAAAACATTTCATAAAAAAAAAAAAAAAAATCACATTAAATTTGCATTCTAACATTTCCTGACCTCACGTTGGTGCGCTTGGCATACCATTTAAAACTGCTGGCTTAAAAAGCTCATACTTACCTTATCAGATGGTCTTCAGTGTAAACAAGCAGACAGAATGCCGATAACTCAAGAGCAATGCCAGTCTGTTTTCCTATTGAATCACAAACCCTCCCACCCTGCCTCTCTCTTTCTCTCTCTCTTTGCCACCCCTTCTTATCTGGTGGCATGTGCCAGTGACACATGATTGTTATTGTGGTTCCACATTAGCACCCTGATTAGTAATGCCTCGACTCTACAAAAAGAAAAACACCACTGCAGCAAAATGAATCGCTACAAACGTTACTATACTTTAAAGAGAAACTGGAAGAACGCTCGTTTTATTATTTATTCTGGCCTAATTGTACCTCAAGTCCATGTTGATATGAAGGTGCTTCTCATGTAGCGCTACGCTCAACCCTGCAACGTAATTGTTAAAGGAAACCATTTATTACTCAGATGTTTTAACAAGACCACCTAAGTGCAAACAGATCAGTTTTTAAACAGCTGTCTGAACTGTGGGGTTCAGCTGCCCTTTTGCTGATACGGTTTCTTAAGTAGCTCTCACCTAACTTCCTGTCTATCTGAAGGAATGGTTGCTTTAAGACACCAGATGGATGAAAGCTTCGATGGCTACCTCTCTGCTGTGATCTTGGCAGGCCACCAATGTTGGATTTCAGAAACTACGTCTCACTCTGAGACAGAGGCAGTTGTTGGTCCTTCTTCTCCATCTGGGTTAGAAAAGATGCTTTTTTTCCCTGTAAAACCCACCAGGCAGCACAATATAACAGGCTAGATGTGCTAACAAACACCTAAAAGAAAGCAGTCTTATGTACTTGTTAAGAAAATGTTTAGTCTGTGAAGGCAGTAATGTACATTTAGTAACATCTAAATAGGCTATTAGAAACAGGAACATTAACTTCAGAACAAGTTACAGCATTCAGTGCATATTCATATTGTAAACAAACAAATTAAACACTTCAGTGATAACAAATGAAAAACACAAAACAAAAAAAACAACAACATGCATATGAATTTAGTATGTCATTCTGTGCCATTATTGCACATGGATAGTAAAGTGCCATCTAGTGGTCACATTAATAATAATAATAATAATAATAATTAAAGAGTATGTCACATTTATTCCCTAACAAGAAAACAAACTTAAATACAATAGAAAAGCTTTATTGAAAATTGACATTATGTGACTGTACAAAAACAGCAGAATGATAAACTACTGTATGATCAAATCTGAGATTAGAGTATTACTGTATGTATAAAAAAGCATTAAAAATTAGCACATTCAGGGGTGTTCCATACAAGTTCTTGCATTTGTAAATAGTCATAAAAAAATTAAAAATACAACATTATATTATCACCCAGTTGCAGAAACTGCATGATGCATCTGCCTTTCAGTCCTTACAAAGATCACTTCTTTATGTTACATGATAATAATTAAAAATCAATACCTAATAACTTGAAAGGCTCTATTGTTCATAGTTTTTTCCAAGACACAAATAACCACCTATTAAAGTCTATTAAAATACAGAAGAGAGACAGACATATTTGTACAGTAAAACATCTGCTGATGCTGAGCATCACATCAGTCATATTTTTTTAAATATTTGCTGTTAAAAATGTCCATGGGAGGAACCAAACCATAAAAGGTTAATCCATTGTTTCAAATCTGCAATCTTATATTTATAAACGAGCCTGCATTGCAGTGAAATAATGTGAACTATTTGTGGCTATACAATTTTTACCATTAAAATTTCCCATAAAATTTCAAGACATCTGAATATAAACAAAAATTCCTTTCAGAGTTCAAGCCAAAACACAAACAAAGGCATGGGTGACATGAAAGGGCAGAGGAAACACACAGAGCTGCATCAGTGAGACACACACACACACACACACACACACACACACACACATCAGTTCCACCTGAGCATCACACCACCAGACTCTCTCTGCTCACAGCTCCATTCTAGACAGAGAAAACACAGCAGAGCTTTGTATTAGTATAAAAATATAACATGACTGAATATTAAAAGCATTGTATTTTCCTCTGCTGGGCTTAATTTAACACTAGACAAAGGAAAAGCCAGAATCTGACATGGAAATATTTTTAGAAAGTTATTATAGCTAAAGATGGAAGCTTGTTTTGATCATGGCAGCTAGTCCAAAACCCACTTTGACCACCTTAAGCTAACATGACAGTTTTTTCCCAGCAGGGTCCTTGACCCGACTCGCTGAACTCTGTACCTAGGCACATAAAATAGCTGCCTAACTAAATGAATACAATTGTGTGATTGGTACTTGCTCTTAAGCTGTGAATATTCCTTGTGTCATTTTGCATACTTGTTTTTTTATATTATCACTGCTCCACCCCACTTTTTGCACCATATTCTTTCTCACATTTATTAATATACTAAGCCTAGTAAGTAATATGGTATTGTGGTATACCGGGTTATCTAAAAATAGCAACGGTATCAGTTTTAATACTGTTATACAGTCATAAAAAAAACAATGCACTTACATATTACTTAGCTCATTTACGTATGCGTGGTTATCATCACAAGACAGTATGGAGGAGAAAGAGAGAGGTGGGGAAAGAAGGGGAGTTCCGCACTAGAGACCTGCACTTTTCAGCCCTGCTCCCGCAAAAACATATTTTCTTCTGCTCCTGCCCACAGTATTCAAGTTTTATCCCGCTCCCACCCGCAGGTAAACGTATAAACAATTTTGGTAACACTTTACGGTAAGGGTACATGAATAAACATGAATTCATGCATAAATTAATGCATGAATTATGCCTTACTTCATGCAGTAATATCTCATGAATTATCAGGAAC
>JAUCNO010000191.1:5332810-5346548 GCA_032353835.1 Enteromius viviparus
GAAAAGGGTCATCAGCTGTGTATGATTACTCGTTTCAGCGATCCTCTCGAAATTATGTTTAAACATTCACTTAAGTTAAGAAGGAAGGTCTGAATTATGAGAAAAAAGTCTGAAGTGTGAGACAAAAGTTGCATTAACTTTTAATTTTTTTATAAAGTTCTGGAAATAAACAAAATAAGATGTAAACAGAATTCAGAGAAAAAACATCTGATTTGAAAATATTAAGTCAGGATTCAAAGAAAAATGACAAACAATTTAAAGGAAAAATGTCTGAATTGAGAGATATAAACCCCGGATTTGGAGGGTGAAAAAAAAAATCAAAATAAAAAAAATTATGCAGAATTCACATAAAAACTGAAAGAAAATGCAAAAAAGTCTGAATTGTTAAAAAAAAAGGCAATTACTTTTGATTTTTAAAGTAATGGAAATAATCAAAATACAAAGATGCAGAGAAAAATGTCAAAATTGCTAGATGTAAAGTTAAATCAAAACAAAATCTGTATTGTGACGTACAATCATAATTTGGAAAAAAAAATTCAGAATGGTGAGATGTAATTGCACTAAACAAAGGTCAGAATTATTAAGTTTTGAGAAGAAAAGGTAAAATTATACATATTTTTTTACATTATGTGACTGAAACAGGCTTCCGCACATTCCTGATAAACAAAATGCTAAAATGCAGAATAGTTGTTTTACAGCTTAAACTGAGCTAGATGAGAGATTTCGACGAAAAAGTGCTACATAAAACAAGCAGTTCTGTGTTTTTGGGTCAAGGAACAAAAGGAATTTGGACTTGTGATCTTATTAATTTTCTGTAGTTTGTTTGCACTTTTGAAGAAGCTGACAAATTAAAACTGTCAAAAGAAGCTTTCAAGGAAGTCAAAGAACTGAATGGGAAAATGTAAAAGTGGAAATAAAAGAATAGAATACACAAGATACCCTTAGCAATTTGACAAAATAATTAGGTTTTGCAATTATTTATCTTCTGGGTATCCACCGAGACTTGCAGGAACTTTGAATGGAATGTTCTCAACACTGACTTTGTTCTTTTCGTATGAGTTGAACTTCTTGAAAAACTTGCATGTGATTTAGAAAAAGTTGGAAAAAGTGAGTTTTGACTCACAAATCAACTCTCAGAGGAAACCTGTACGACTTCAGCTACATCTTTGACAGATGGACTTGTACTAGATTATGACAGAGATGCTCATGAACAACAATTGTTTGTGAACAAGAATGACACTTTAGCATACTTCAAAAAGAGTTCTTATTATGGTCATAATATACTTTAAAAGAATATAATAGTTCACCCAAAAATGTAAATTCTGTCACACAAATTAAGATATTTTGAAGAAGGTTTGTAACCAGGCTCACCATTGACTTTCATAAGAGAAAAAGAAAAATATTCTGGAAGTCAATGGTGACCCAAAACAGAATATCTTACAAAACGTCTTCCTTTGCGTTTGGCAGAAAAAAGAAATTCATACAGTTTTGAAACTGGGTGAGTCAATGATGAATTTTTATTTTTGGGTAAACTATTCCTTTAAGCCCAAACTAAATGTAAAGTTTTCTTATTTAATTGGAGTTAAATATAAATATATAATAGTATGGTAAAATTACCTTTTTCAGTGTGTTAAGATATATTAATTTAAATATAATATACAGTTTAAGACACTACAGTTAAAATTAGGATTATAAATAAAATACTGCTTTAATACCTTCTCAGCATATCAAAGAAGTGTACTTAATTAAAGCATTAAAGCAAAGTATTACATTATAAGTACAGTTACTTTAAAAATAGGTTACACTTTATTTTAGAGTTCTTGTTACAGTGTAAATATCATTTAAATACTGACTAATATTAATTAACTAAGTGTACTTACTAGGATTAGGATTATGGTTACTTGCATGTAATTATGCAAAATGTATTGTTATTTTAATAGTAAGTACTTGTAACCAGGATACCTTAAAATAAAGTGCTACCAAAACACCTTTGAAGTATACATTTAATACAATTAAATACGACCTGGTTGATTGCTTGAAATACAAAGGTTTATTTCTGAAGCAGAAAGCAGTTATCATGCGTTGTGCCTTTCTAAGTATTGACATGTCAACATTGGATGTAGAAACAGATTGGCTTATTTATTCAGGTTTCTAGCTTCACTAGGTTGACATTTACCCTTCTTCCAGTGCATGCAGAAATCTGACTCATCTTTTTGCTCTGCTTTTGCTTTGTGTTTCATTCTTTTCAGGGGTATCAAATAAGGTCAACCATATAGCTGAGTAAATCATTTTAGTGTGCTCTCTCTTTACTTCCACCTTTTTAACTGCCGTCTCCCTCTCTCTGTAGTTTTCATACGGCTCCAGTTCTCCAGCTTTATCCAACCGCCAGCGCTTTCCCACTTTCTTCCGTACGCACCCGTCAGCAACTCTGCATAATCCCACACGTGTGCGGCTCTTCCAGAAGTGGGGATGGACAAAGATCGCCACCATCCAGCAGACCACCGAAGTCTTCACCTCAGTCAGTCTAACATCCAAACCTTTTTCTCTTATCTATGGCACTCATATATTCATGCTGTGCTTTTCTAGTTGCTACAAGGTTCTGTAGATTTCTGATGTCAAATAAGAGTTTGGTTGATACTGTCCTCTTAGTAAAACCACAAATACAGCCCACTGCCTGAATTGCATCTTGCCACTTTACTTAGAAACTTTACATAGATAGTTCACCCAAAATGTTGTCATTAATTACTTACATTAATTACCCTTATGTTGTTCCAAACCTATAAGATCCTTATTTATCTTAAGGACACAATTTAAAGTGCCCCTATTATGGACTTTTGAGAACGAGCTTTCATGCAGTGTGTAACACAGCTCTAAGTGAATGAAAACATCATGCAATCTGAGAGTAAACCATGTATAAAGAAAAGAAATGGTTCACTCTGAATCATTGAAACGAATCCCAAGCGTTTCATACTGAAGCTGTAAAACAGAGTAAAGAGATGTGTCTTTAATCTAGATTTAAACTGAGAGAGTGTGCCTGCCTCCCGAACAGTATTAGGTAAATTGTTCCAGAGTTTGGGTGCTAAATAGGAAAAGGGTCTGCCACCCGCAGTAGATTTTAATATTCTAGGTATTATCAAATGGCCAGAGTTTTAAGAACGCAAAACTCTCTAATGCTCTAAATTAAATTGACCAATCACTGGAGGGGTTCAGAAAAATTAACGTTTGGACGAAATAAACACATATTATAAGAAAAACAGTGGTTTTGGACCATGCATGCATGTCAACCTGTTGCTTGAGACTCCCAAAACCAAAATAGGAACCTTATCATTTTTATCAAGTCAGAGAGCATTCCGACACTCCCATAGACAGCAACACAACTAAAGGCCCAGAAACGTAGTTTAAAAAATCCACTTAAAAAAATTCACATAAATTTCCATAGAACGTGTGTTTAGTGACTTTCCTGGTCAGAAGCAGGAAGTAGACTAGATGGGCCAGTGTTTTTTAAACACCAAAATATTAATTGACCACATCATCGAGTAAAAATGAGGGGAAAATGTAGTAAAATCCATCCAACCATGTGCTCTTCTTGTCTGTGTGGAGCTCCTACAGCTCTGTGTATACTATCATTAAAAAAAGATCTTCACAGTTTTTGCAGCACATACACTGTAGTACATGCTTTACAAAGCAGCTTCAACACAGTACTGAAATGCATTTCACGTGCAAAGAAGTCTTAAATGCACAGCAACAAAAAAAGGCATAAAAATTGAAAGGTCACTAACTAAGAGGATGGAAATGGAAAATGATCATAAAAAGTAAATTATGACGTTGTTTGTGCAAAAAAATGTAGTAAGTGAACCTCAGGGGGAGATTAAATGTGAAAAAAATAGTATGACCCCTTTGAAGGAAGTAATTTTCCAGAAAAGTGGTTTCCTGTGCGTCTTTAAACTGTTAGCGAGCTTAGCTGGCCCTTTACTCTCGGGGTTAATGCTTCAAAGTGAATGGCAAAGACTGTGGTTGATTATTCTCTCCTTAAGTGATGAAGGACTCTTAAAGTCATTTTTCTTCATGTTGGCAGCTAGGAATATTGACCAAGTCATAAATCTCTCATGCATCGATTCAATATTGAGCTAGTGTAATTCCACTAGGCTAATGATCCCCCTCCATCTCTTCACCTGCTCATCTCTTTTTCTCATTTACTTTCATCCCAGTCCTTCTCTCCTGTTCACATCCTCTTCCCTTCTTCACATTCTGCCATTCATTGATGCCGGGTGTCTCGTTGGCACCTTTTCATAATAAACCCCTGAATAGATACACTCATAACTCTTTCAATAAAGAACTCTAAATAAAAAATAAAAGTAGTTATCTATAATGTAAAGATAGCATGACTGTATATCACTACATTTCATTATATTCACTAAGGATTGTTATATATGATGCCTATGTAGAGTTAGCATCCATGTAGGCTATGTGGCATGGTATTTTATATGTATTTTGATTTATACAAAAAACTGTAATTTCATTAACTAACATTAACAAACATATATTTATAGCAAATAATGATTATAGCAAAGTGTTACATTTGATTTGAACTATTTAATACATTTTATGTGCGTATTATATTATCTTATATACATCGCTGTTATAATAGTGATACTCATATTATAGTTATTGTTAATATATTTAATTAATTTCAGTTCAAATTTGAGTGTTTTGTTGTGTGGTTTTGGCATTATTATTAATATTTAAATATGTCTTTGTTGTTTTCTTTTTAAATTTAACTGTAGCTAATTTATTTGTAGCAATTTTTGTATAAATTAAACAAAACTTTGGAAATTAACTGAAATAAAATAAGTTGATTTTACTTAATGCAAAGAAAATGTTTTAGTTTTCCTTTTAGTTATGATAATAATTAGCTCTATCTTTATATTACAGTTATTCTTTTTAATGGTAATTTTATATATTAGTTTTTTTTTATTATTATTATTTATCATAAAAAGCATGAATATTTTTATTTTGTTTCTGAAGTGCACTTATATCACCTTTTGGAACGGAATAGTTTTTTTTTCCATTCACCTTTCTTTCCGGACTGTTTTCTTCTTTACTTTGTCATTATTTATTTATTTTTTTACTTTGGTCTGTGCTTTGACCATTCATCTCATGGCCTCCTTTTGTTCTTCTCTTTCAACCGCTCCTTGATCTTTTCATGCGCACTCTTCCTGTCTGTCCTCCGCTCTCCACAAACATCACTCCTGTCCTGTCACTCCTGCTGTCTCACCGCTCTCTCTTTCTCTCTCTCCAGACTTTGGATGATCTGGAGGAGCGTGTGAAGGAGGCCGGCATCGAGATAAGCGTTAGACAGAGCTTCCTCACGGATCCCGCAGTGGCTGTCAAAAACCTGAAGGTGCTTTGATGAAAAATTCACCAGCCGCTCACTTCCTCTCCTCAGCCCGTGTCGGGTAGCTAGCAGGCAGAGCGCATGAAAATCTTATGTGAAATAAATCAACACTCTGAAGGATTGGTCCCCTCTGTCAGATCAAGTGATGCTTCGGATACTGTCTCGGTTGCTGCTGACGGTTATTATTGAATAGATAGACAGCATTTTTATCGTAAAATTATATTGCATGAAGATCTCATGAGACCGTCTTTTTAAACGCTTGGCATATGCCTAGCCTTTTATAATTCAGCCAAAAATAAAATATTTAATGCTTTTAAAGGTCGTGTGTGTAATTTCACTGCTACAATATTTTTTTCCTATCACATTAATATGCACAGAGGAACTAACTAAGAATCCTGTAGGATTTCTCTTGAAAATGTTTTTAAACCTTTTTTAAAATACTCATTATTTTGGGGATTCTGTTTGGTAATGATAATTTTTTAGAAATTACATTCACCTTTAAAACATTGTGTTACAAAATTAATAGTAATATCAAGAAGTGTTCTTACACATGGCAAAATCACCGTAACCCACATACTCAAGTGGCTTATTGCTTTTATATAGAAATATATACTAAAATACTTTGCAGCTGATCAAATCATAATATAATATCATATCATATCATATATCATATCATATAATTAGTGCTGTCTCATTATTAATTAAGATTAATTACATCCAAAATAAAAGATTTTGTTTACATATTATGTGTGTGTACTGTGTATATTTATTATGTATATATAAATACACACACATGCTTGTATATATTTAAGAAATATGTTATATATCTATATTAAATGTTTTATCTATAATATAAATTATACAAATATAAAAACATAGATGTAAATGCATGCAAATATATTTAGAATATCCTGTATGTGTAAGTATAAATATTATTTATATAAAAAAAATAAAAATAATTATTTGTATTTGATGCGATCATTTATGATTAACCATTTGACAGCCCTAAATATAATATAATATAATATAATATAATATAATATAATATAATATAATATAATATAATATAATATAATATAATAGTTCCACTATAAAAAAAATTCTGTACAATTTACAGTGAAAAACTGGCAGCTGCAGTTGCCGAAATTTGACCGTAAAAATTTGCTAACAACATTTTAGGTTTTACAATATTAAGTTAAATTTACAGATAATTACTGTAATTTTATTAAATGATATTAAACATAGTTGTTTTTTTTTTTTTTTAAAACACATTTTTAAATACAATGCAGGGGATTAAGTTTACTTTTTGTCCCTGTAAATGTTACAGTAATTTACCATTAACCATTTAATAGGTTTTTACCGTAGCATTTTCAGTTTTTACTGTAAAAAACAAGGTCATTTTTACACTGTGCATAGAGTTTATTGTAAAGAACTTTTCCTTCCTCAACGGTTTAACTCGGCCCTGTTTATGGTTGTAGTTGTGCTTTGGACATTGAAATCAACAGTTGTTGATTTGGATCCATTATAATTTCTCGGTTACGTATGTAACCCTCATTCCCTGAAGAAGGGAACAGAGACATTACGTCATTGACTGACGTCATGGGGTCCCACCTGGGAGACCAATCGACTTATCTTTGGAGAAAACGCCAATGGGAATTGGCCATGTGGAAAATGCCACAACCCGGACTGCGATACCTAGGAGGCCAAAAATGCTGTCAGGCAGCAGGGACAGCATGTCAGACAAATTGGAGATCCCACATAACCTTCCCTACACCCTGGGAGCCAGGAAGGGGGCCCTACAGGGATGCAAAAGCGAAGTATGGGGGGGGCGGAAGCGCAGGTTTTTAGACCCGTGCGAGAAGAATCTTACAAGAGTGTTGGGAACACAGTGGAAGAACTGTGGAAAAGAATGCCAGGCCCGAGGAGCTTGTAACCTGTTGGAAACACTGGAATATAGCACTCGGATCCTGAAGGAATGCTAATTGGTGGTTTGCACGCCGCCATCTTATATGAGTGGCTTGGCCTGCAAAAACCACTGGCCAATTCCTATTGGCGTTTCCTCCAAAGTCAATTGGTCTCCCAGGTGGGACCCCATAACATCAGTCAATGACATAACGTCATAGTGACTGATTGAAAGGGAATTTAAGTTCATTCATCCTGAGATATAACTGACATAAGTAAGTCCAAATGTTTTTGGTCGTTTTACACTAACTTTGGAAGAAAAGCTCATCAAAAACATTTCCAAGATGGTTTTAAAAACCACAAAAGTTTTTTTTTATATATAGCATATAAAAATATAAAACATGAACTCTCTTCAATGTACAAGTGTCCTTTATTTAGTAATTTCTTCGAAATCCTTGTGCAACATCAGAGCTCCTGTGGTGTACAAACTTTCAAGTTCAAAAAGAATGGCAGTGCTTTTCATGTGTCTGAACACAACATCTGAGGCACAAAACCCAATCTCCGCAGCGCCTCGAAAAGACCTGGAGAGGAGCCGCCACCTTACCACAATCAAAATGGCGAGTCAAATGGATTTGTTGATTAGGCATTTGAAAGCGGCATAGATGAGGGCGGAGATAATTGCAAGGGAAGATCAAAGCCAGCGTGGTGAGCCCAGAGACGTTAAGCCCCATGCTGGATTTATCTTTAAGATGCCAAAGCAGAATACCCCTCTAAAGGCTGTGCATATTTTTAGCAGAAAAGTACTTCCTCTGAACCGCTGCTGACTGCTAGGTCTCAGAGACATCTTATGAAGCTATTTGATGCAAAGATATGACTGAAATTATCAATGTTTTTGTTCCAAGACTGCATGAGATGCAACTTGCCTCATAATTTCATTTAAAAAATATTCATAGACATAAACCCTACATCACTGCAGCATATTAGGAAGTAAAACAATCATTATGCTATTCATTGTTTTCTCAATGAATGCATAGAATGAATGTAGACATAAATTGAAGCTGTTGATTGATTGGAGTAAAGCAAAATGCTTCACTTGGTGTCTATATGAGAATAAAATGAAAGCGGTTTAAAATTTTAATTTGTATTAGTGTTAACACCACTGGCAAATTGTCAAAAAAACTAAATGTAAAAAAGGTTATTTAAAAAAATAATAAAATGGTTATAATATAACCTCAAAATAAAAAACACTGATCTGACAAAAAAGTGTATATTACTAGAGTTCATTTTAAATAAAGTGTAAGTCTTTTTCATTATATTTTTATATTATATTTTTATTTTATATTTTATATTATTATATTATTTATATTATTTTATATTATAATATATATATATATATAATTTTTTCATTATTTCATATTTTATTATTTAATTGAATATTTTTTTTTAACTATACTTAATAATATATAATTTCTGAGTAAAAAAATTGTTTCTACTTTTTTTTTTTAAGTGTAGAATTATGTACATTTAAATTATGTAGTTATTACATTACTGCATATTAGTTAAATATTTCACTAAGGCTTAACAGTGGAAATGGAAAACCAAAAATTATATATAAAACATATCAAAACTTTTCAGTTCAGTTTGGAAGTTGTTTACTAGGTGGGTAGTTTAACTGCTTTGGGAGAAACATTACATCCAAAATATAAATTGGATGTAAATAAACTCACTAATAACTTCCTCTCTTTTGAAAAACACCAGCCGTGAGCTACAACACACACAGATTGCACAGACGTAAATCAGCTATAGTGTTATGGCAATATGGATAAATGTTTAGATAAGGCTGATCCTGTAATTGCAGCGCTGAAGTAAGTGATGTAGGATTTAGTCACTTTGTAAATACTTATGTGTGATTGCAGAATATTGAAAGCTCTCGAGATAAATCAACAGATGAATGCAAATGATACAGATTTCTAATCCTTGTTTTCTCTCTCTCCTGGCCCACTTTTCTTCGTTTTCTCATTCCCTTTCCCTTTGGGCCTCCTAAATAGATACATGCACACTTAATGTCCTCTCAATGAGCCTCTTAAGATTGTACTTAAAAATTACAAAGTTGGGTTAAACCAGGTGAAATGACAAAATGAGGAAGACCATTTTAACAATTCAACACTAACATACACACAAAGGCATGAATTGGCATGAAATATGAATTTGCATTCAACCAGGTGCAAAAAGATTGTTTTATTTATTAATTCATTTCATTTTTAATTGCATGTTAGATCCTGGGATTACATTTATAACAATTTCTAATCTGCTGCTCATAAGTATCTCTGTGTTGTGCATATTCATCAAAAACTTAATCAGTGATCGGGCTCCTTTTGGAACTACACAGGGAGCACAACCTGCACAAAGTATCTCTTATAATTACATTGTTTTAATGAATGATGTTATGGAAACAAATGTATAATTAATGGGTTATCACATGGTTAAACTCTCACCTAGTGATTAATATATAATTACAAAGAACTTAACACACTGTGATTTGGTCTCAGGAAACAGAGAATAGCTGATTCAGTGCTCTTGTTTTCCTGTTGAATTCGGAGATGGAAGCACACTAAGGAGCTGGAACAAAATATTGCATTTTCCTCCAGAATCCTCTGAAGTGAAGATAACTGCTCATTTCCTTGGGACTGGTTTAAAAATAGTTCTCTATAAATTGTTCCATTTATTTATGTGCTTTTAAATGGTGAGTGTTTTGTGTGATGGTATGGGAGCCCAAAAGATTTTCAGATATATCCTATGTTTTCTTTTCACGTAAGAAAAAAACAATGCTTTGATAAATAGTTTATAAATAGACCTTTTTTTAAAGGTCATATTCATGTGATACAACATTGACATTATGAGACAACGATATATTGCATTATTTGTTTTATTGCACAAAAAATATACAAAACTTGACTTTTTGTAATTTTTTTAATATCATATTTTTTTTTATGCTTTTTATATGATTTAGTTGTCAGTAATGTCAAAATGTGTATTTTTTAGTAGTTTTATATGATTTATCAACACATTTTTCCCATTTATGGATAAAGAAACACACAAAGAAATAGTAAATTATGGTAGTTTAGAAGAAATTGAAAAAAAAAATAATAATAAAAGCTATGTAGGTCTATTTGATCTTTTGTTAGTACAGCTCACCTGCTGTGCTTTTTAGTTTGACTTGAATAAACACATAATAATAATGATAAAACGATCTGTGCTCTTGTGAGTTCTAAGTTATTAGAACTTTGCTATAATGTGCAGAGCAAAAAAAAATATAATAATTATTATTTGATCATGCGTGTTATTTGAACGGTGTTACATGTGTAAAAATCATGGCATAGCCCTGTGGTTAGATGACGCTAACCTGATTTTACCAAGGGGATGTGCCTGGGTCAACAGACCAGACCCTGGAAGTACATTGTGATTAACCAATTATATTTAAAGAAACAGTTGTTGCTTACAATCAGTGTTTGGTGCCTGTACTTTAGTGTCAGTCAACTATCATTTTCTCTGATTTTAGGCATTACTCATGGGTATGGTTAGGTTTAGGTGGAGAAATATGGTCAAGACTATATTTTTGCATTAAAATGTCGCACAAAATATATTGACCTTGGAACGCATCGAACTTGGCAAAATCCAGATGTGCGGTTAGATGATAGCCTTTGCTGAACTATACATTGTTCTAGTATATTCCCAACTAAATTGTTTAATGTTGGACATCGAACCAATACAGAAACAGAAAGGCAGAGACACAGACTTTCTTCCTTTCTGAGTGAATAAATTGTCTGGAATAGACAATGTTGTGACTTAAGTCATGTCTTGAAGACAGATAACAGAAAATAAAAAACACAAAGAAAAATCTTTACTACTTAACTAAAATTATACAGATTTTATAGAGTAAACACTAGCCTCGACTGATTCAACTCAGGGATAAATCTAGTTTGAAAAATAAAATATGACACAAACTTTTTTTTTCATGAAGACTGTCAGGTTTTCCATTTGTCAAGGCAGAAATCCCAGACTTGAAACCTTAAGCTGCTGTGTTTGCTGAATACATCCACACGCTGGAGGAAAAAATCTCAGTTGAATCTCAAATTGGCTCTCAGCTGCTAAAGCAATTTAATCTGTATTGCATTATTTGAGTTTATCCCATCAGACAAAAATGTATGCTGATGATATAACGCTCCATATTTATACATCCCTTTTGTAAACCGAGACAAAATAGCAGCTTGTGTCATTTACAGACACACTTCTCAAACTGCTTAGCTGACAGCGACCCCACGAACATTTCCCTCATCCTCCATGAGAGGCTTTATCAGGATCATGTCATGGGGGATTTTTCCCACTAATCACTATAGTTATAGCAAACCGCTGTGAGATGTGTACTAAGTACACACTTTCTCTTTCTAGAATCCCAGAGCTTTCAATTCCAGACCTTTCGCCCTGCGCCACACTGCACGGCGTATTTTTCTGTCAAAAGCATCAGGATGGATTAGTAGGAAGACAACTGCTGAAATTACAGTCACTGTCCCACTGCAGAATCTTGCCATCATTCCCCTAATGAGCTTGTGCCTTCTAGAAGCAGGCATTATCTGTTAAAGCCACACTCTGCTCCACTTACCAGAATTCAGATAATTTCACTTTTCATAAACAAAAAGCGCTGGTGTGGGGAGAGCGGTGACAGCTCTGAGAGAGCCGCGGGACGCCCACACTGATTCAGCTAAATGATTGGTGCGATGTGTCATGCCACCTGCTGTGAACCGTACACATCCCAACATCTCTGCCGCTCATTTGGGCCTTTCAGCGCTCGTCTGAATAAGTATGCTGGGTGTTCAGGATGGGAGTGAGTGTGCTGGTCAATAGGCGTGAGTCACAGCTGTTTCGGACCACTGGGACAGAGGTTTACGTGGCCTTGCCTGTGGTCATTATTCTAGTTTAGGTCACTGAGTCAAAACCCTTCAGGTTGGGAGAACAACACAAAAAGACAACTGAGATTTATACTTCTGTGTGTTTGTACACTGTTTTCAGTTGGAAAAATTCATTCAAATGTGAACAAACTCACTGTAAACTGTATGTAGCCTATGTTATATACAATGTTTATGTTTTGGATGGCTGATTAATGTCACATACACAGAGCATGTTTTAGCTAATTAACTCAATTAGCAATGCAGTTCAGCTGACCAGACATCAGCTCAAACCCTAAATATAGCCTATTTGCTTATTTGCATAAAGTCTTTCTTTCTCTTTTTGCATTCTAATCACTCATTTCTTGTATGGATTGATTTAAAACAGTTCTCTGTGTCATTATAGACACAAAAAAATAATCATGCTCCGAAAAATTGTTACTTAAACTTGTAAATTATGACATACACAGTTATAACTATGAAAAATAAAAAAATAAAAACACTTAAAAGTAATCCATTACAATATTGCAATACTCCCCAAAAACAGTATTGAAAGTCAAAAGTAATGTGTTACTTTTTAAATATGGGCAACAACTTGAGTGTTTTTTTTTTAATATGTCGTATTTATAACAAATGTAAAAGCCCTCTCACACCAAATGTGTAATGAATAAACCTCAGGATGAAGAAAAAGTCAATTCACCTCTGAAAAATAGAATACATAATATAATATAACATAATATATATATAAAAAATTGTATTTCTGATCTCTCCCAATATGGGGTCAGGATACTTGTCAGTCAATAAATAAGAAAAAAAAGTAACTGGCATTACTTTTTTGAAAAAGTTCAATAGTTTTTTGAAAGAGTAACTTGTAAATTAAAAAGTATTGCGTTTCTTTACTAGTTACTTATTAGTAAAAAAAAAGTATTATAATTATGTAACTTGTGTTACTTGTAATGTGTTTCCCCAACACTGTTGGGGTAATAACACACAATGAACACCATATTAAATCTACTTAATTTATAATGGACCAAATCATATCTTGACATTGTTTAAGATCTGCAGAGTACCTTGCAACATCTTGTTAGTGGTTAGGTGCTGAGTGTTTCATGTGAGGCTAATATTGAGGCTAATGTGAGCTAGCTAATACTTTCACATGAAAAAATAGAAACTCATTTATAATGCATCATGCATTTATTATAATGCCTTAAAGGGGTCATCTGGTGCCACGTGCACTTTTACAAGCTGTTTGGACTGAAATGTGTGTTGGGAGAGTATGTACACAACCACCCTACAATGATAAAGATCCACCAGCAGTTTTCTTTTAATGTAATAAAAATAAGTTGCCCCTTTTGAAATTAAGCCATTCTCAAATGTGTGATATGGTGTGGCATCACACAGATAGAGGCCACTCCCACAACAGTTGATTGACAGCAGCGTGTCACACAGACTGAACTGGTGTCTTACCTTAGACCCGCCCTGAGTGAGCCGTCATCAG
>JAUCNO010000191.1:5348655-5371815 GCA_032353835.1 Enteromius viviparus
TTGAATGGCCCAGCCAGAGCCCTGACTTAAACCCAATTGAGCATCTCTGGAGAGACCTAAAAATGACTGTCCACCAAAGTTTACATCCAACCTGACAGAAATGGAGAGGAATTGCAAGGAAGTTCCCCAAATCCAGGTGTGAAAAACTTGTTGCACCTTTCCCAAAAAGACTAATGGCTGTATTCGATCAAAAGGGTTCTTCTACTAAATACTGAGCAAAGGGTCTGAATACTTAGGGCCTTGGGATATTTCAGTTTTTCTTTTTTAAAATATCTGCAAAAAATTTAATGTATATCAAAAATGTGTGTGTATATATACACATTATATAAACTGTAAGGGCATTTAAACTCTTACATTTTTATTTTTTCAAAAATAGTTTTTGGAGTCTGCCCAGTAGAGGGCCTCTTAAAGAACCTCCTGGAATTCACAGTTACACTGTTGCACTCAATTGTGTGATCTCCACCCTTCATAAGTGTGACCAAAAGAGTGATGCAATTCTGTTAAATTAGAGCCCTGGGCTTTTCTTCAAATCACACCTGAGAGAAAGCAGCTAACTTTCGTGAGGGAAACAAGTTATGACCTCATTTCTAACAAATAAAAGGAAGTCAGACTTTAGGAAGATAAAGAACCACTAGTCACGTACTGGAATGCAAAAATTCCCCAGTGTGTTCATATGACCCGTCACAGCATGCTTCTTCTTTTTGAATGCTGTTAGGAACGAGACTAATGTAGTACAATAATACTTAATGTTTATTTAACATTAAAATGTCAGAATCACAGGATAAGTGCCAAGACAATTTAGCACATTCCATTTCATAGAGTATAGCATACACAATCATTAATAAATAGATAAATAGCACATAAAAAATAAAATAAATACACTCAAAAGTTATAAATAGATCAATATACCACAAATACCATTGTTCTTTTTGAACATCTACATTCCTTACTATTTCTACAACGAAACGCGTAAGATAATAAACATTGTAATATTAGCTTAAAATAAGTATACTAGTTGTAGTGCCCTTGGTATAGTGCTCATGACTGAGTACATAGTATCCAGTGCACGGTTCTTACTGCATCAAATGAGTTTTAGAAACAAAACATTATGTTACGATGCAATAAGAACTCATTATTAATTAAACTTCTTTAAAGCAAATGCCCTGAGAACATACGTTGGAGGTTTTAACTTAAAACACTTGTCTTCATACCCTGCCACGCAACTCACGTGGTTAACAAATTACAAGGCAAACACTCCAAAGAATGTTTTGGCAGAATTGTCTTCGATGTTGGCCACACGTCTGGTTCTGGTCTCCAGCTTGTCGCCCTCCATGAGCTTAAAGACGGCGCCCAGGTAAATGGTGCTGTACGTGGTCTTTTTGTCCTTTTGTGACTTGCATACGGATTGGGCTGAATTCTGCAGAGGCTTCCAATCTCCCACCGCATCCGTATAACGCCAGATGCTGTGGCTCAGGAAGTTCTGAGCTTCTTCATCATCATTGGCTCTGTCCGAATTGCACAGAATGGCATAGGACACTTGGCTATACACAAAGTAGAGGCCTTCGGCGGGGATGTAGATCTTGTTATTGTCCAGCTTGAGACCGCCTTGTTCGAATGCCTGGTCCACACCGCTGACCCACTTCAGAGACCATCCCTCTTTGGTTTTGTCAGGCTCACCTGCTAACACAGAAGATAGAAGTGTTAGAAGGCAACCACAGACACTTTGAAAGTGTTAGAGTAATGCAAACTTCTGTTCCTAACTGTTTTGAATATATATATATATAAATTTGTATATATGGGCCTGATTTTATTTTATTTAAATGTGCATTAAAGATCACATTCTTAACTGCCCACCGAGAGCGGAATACATCACTGTTTTTGAATGACATCCAACTACACTAGGAAATCCACAATAGTTAACGTTTAATGATAAACTCAGGCTTGTTGCTACATTCTGTGCCAATAAGCGCCTTTTATAAATTTGAGATTTTGGAGAATCTGATAAGACGAACTTGGCTAGGAAAACTAAGCTCGGTCTCTTGAAATGAGATAACTTATGACGTATATGAACAGAGAAAGGTCAAAGATGCAGTTTGAGACTCACCATGTAAATGAATGGCTGCTTTTGTTCTCTCAGCCATCTGCTTCAGTATCGGCTTCAGTGTATTACTTTCTTGCTCTGTGAAAAAAATAGCATTGCAGTCAGTTTCACAGTTTGCTTCTAAGGCCAGTTGCTTATTAATGTGTAAAATAATGTTTGAAGCTAGTAAAGCAAGAGTTTGATTTGTAACCCACACACTCTCATGCCAATTCATAACTGTTCTACATTTTGCTGAATTGGTAGCTAATTTATATACACTGGTACAGTATCAATTATATTATATGTTTGTAAAATCGGCTCACGCCCCTTTGACCTCTATTTTAGCCTTAGGAGTAGACCTTCAAGCATATTTTTCTTCACAAGTCACATGTAGTGGTAAATTATTTTCATTGAATTAAACTTCAGAAACGTCAGAGTTTTCTTGTAAAATGTGTTCCTGTAATCTTTGTCAAGTCATTTTTACAGTCTTGCCAGCTTGTAAAATAATTAAGTTTTCTCATGAATCTGGGTTGAAAACCAAAAAATTGCTAACAGAGATGGAATGCTAGTTTTTAATTACCTGGTGTTGAGCTGATTTGTTTCTCTGCTTGAAACTGCATGAGTTCTTTTTGTTGGTTCGGTTTCTGTAAAAAAAAGACATTGCAAATGAGTTGATTAAAGGCTCATTTCAAATTAGGTCACACCATTATGTACTTGAATGATATTATCGTCCCACACTAAAGTTTCAGTCTTACCGTTACATGCCAGGCGAAGAAAACAGCTGCTGTAGCACAAAGGGCCAGAAAAGCGATAGCAGCAACTGTCTTCCATATCCAACTTCTGGAGCTCTTCACCGGGACGGGTGCCACTGTTGTCTGATAAACTCCCCCTGCGCCGGCTTCCAGATCTAATGTTGTTTCGTAATTCACCATGCTGTTAGTTCTCTGAGATGTGTTCCTTATTGAGTGATCTTTTCAACTGAAGTTGTCTACTCGCCATACAGACTGTGATGTATATATACTATTATAAGGGAAACTCCAGTGATGTCAGTGTGCAACCGGCTTGAGGAACAGAGGTTGGTTTGAAAAGGGAAAGAACACCCTCAGCTCTCAAACACCGACTTTCCACCCACACACATACAAACCTCCAGACAGCACTCATACACACACACACCCTCACACTCTGCATACCAAAAAGCAGCATAACACATCCTCTTTAATATGTGTGGTTCGCTTCATAAATGTAACCCATCTTACACTGCATTTATATTTTGCTCAATAGCTTATTAGTTAGCTTGATGCACTTTAAAAGTAAGAAACGACATGAAATGTAAAATTGTAGTTTTTAAGTATTCACAATTGAATTCTCATGATCTGTTAAGCACATTTATCAGTGGCTTTTTGAGTAATGTTAAGCATTCCCAAATTTTTTTAATAATTTAATGAACTTACATTATTTGATTTGCAAATTAACAATTTCAAGATCCTCTGATTTCACAATAAAAACCTGATGAACCAGTCCTGTGGTTGTTGTTAATATGCCACAGGCACTTTCAGTTTCAGGCTGGTGATGTAATAGCAGCCTATCCAACTCTCCTATCAACACACAGCTGACTTACTTCCTATTGGGAGATTCCATGCCCTGAAATTCTTTTGGCTTTTTTTTATTTTTGTTTTTGATTTCTCTCTTCTCTTAATCTCTGTCTCTCACTAACATGATCTCACAATCACTTTCTATGTCACTACAATAGGGTTGTTATTGAACTGGAACAGCATTTGTTTTTTATTCAGCATTCGTAAAAACTGTTCTGATGCAAGCCAAAAGTCCTGAAATACATGTGCAACCATTTAGCAATAGGCCTAGGGCTAATGATTAGAACTTTGTTTAGTCTTAAAAAAACCCATAAAATGTGATGAGAGATTGCATTCATTCTTTTTTTAGCACGCTACAACATTCCCTACAAAAAAAGGGAACAAAACACAAAAACATTTAGCTAAGTTAAGTACTGCAAGTAAATATATTTTCCATTATATGCCTACTCCATAAGTACAAATCCTGGTTATTTGTCCCACTTTTGTATTTCCGGTGCAGCTGGGAAATTACGTTGTAGTTTATGACCTAAGTGGAGTCGGAAATGTGGTCATTTTGAGTTCAAAGCATGGAAGCCCAGGCAAAGTCATTAATGTAATGTAAGAAATGTGATGCTGTGTTAATATGAAACACAAAGCAATTATTTAGATCAGTGAAAAGGAAAACAAAGTCACCCATTGAACTTTTACTGTTTACTGAAGTAAACGTATGGGTAGTAAGGCAGTTCCTTTGACGCTTTCCTGGTGTAAAAACGGGTGCATTGCAAATTCAATGGGTATAGCTTGGGAAATGAGGAACATAACAATGTGCATTAAATGGTAAAACTGTTTGCACTACAAACCAGTGTGTTCATAATTAGGATACATTAAAATAACAAGACAAAAACATTTTAATGATATCATATATGAATGATAGAGATTTATATTTTCTTCAGTTTGAATTTAGATCCAATTTTGTTCACACTATAATTTGTATGTAGGCCTATTGGCTTTTATATAGCCTAGCAGGGACATTTACGTTTTATGATTGATAACTATAGGCTACTTGACACATGACTTCTTTACAGTATCGGAGTTACTTTCTAAACTACATTTCTCTTCCCGAGCCTGCCTGCCTGAAGATCACCTGTAACCAAAGATGGCGTCATCCGTGACGCTGGAAAGTTGACGCGAAACAGCGCCTTTTCTACACGAGTTCACCTGGTGTCGCGTGCAAAACAAAACAAAAAACAATACGTCCAGGAGCAGCTTCGGTGGAAAACAGTGACTGGATTTAAAACTCATATATCTGTGTCCGCCTCTGTAAGTTACCGAAACCACACAAAAACATACACCAGACATGCAGGTTCTGAAAGAATATGCCTTATTAACCCTCTAAAGCCTGGATACAGTCAGAAGAATGTGATTAAAATGGCATATTTGAGCGAATAAGAAGGAAAATCGAAAACATAGATTGTGTTTTGCATCATATTTGACAAATGTAGTTTTCATGAGCAATATAGTGAGAATATGGCGCTCATAGCCTTTACTTGAGGAGAAAAGAAACACACGAGTTTTAATCAGAAACCCGAAAACACAACAAAAGTAGTTTCTGTACAAATGTTAGTTAAATGGCTAAAAAGACTTATTAGGTCAAATGCACAAATAGTAACCCTGTAGTTGCAACTGTATATTTCCCAGTAATATTAGAATTACACTAAAATGTCTTTTACTTGCTAAGACTGTTAATCATAATTCAGAGGCCTAGAAACTCATGCATCAGTGGTCTGGTTAATAGGATTAAGTAATCTTGTACAGCACTCACAACTGTATTCTACTTCTGTGTAAATGTGGAACTGACAGCTAAAGTATTTTGAAAAACAAAACAAAAACCAATAGACCAAAAATACAAATATTTACATTAGATGTTATTTTTTTCAATCAACATTTTATTATTTTTATTATTATATTTATTGTTGTCATCATAATTACTATTCTTTTATCCTGTGTTAAGCAAACAAAACCGAAAACTATTTCAGTGCTGGTTCCAGTCAACGTTCTAAAGATCAAAGGTTCCAATTAATGATTCTATTATTAAATAAGGTGTCAATGTGGTTTATGCTGACCTGTTGTCTGAAATTGTCTTTGTGAGAGTTGCCAGTATATGTTATCTCATTTCCTTCTTCGCTAATGGCTGAGAAAGGAAATGAAGTATATCTTGATATCTCTCCATCTCACTTTCCCCTTCCGCAAAAACTTCAGCCAAACCCTAAAGAAAGTGCGTTAACTCATTCTTCTCTTACTCACAGTATTTAATTTGTTCGATAAGAGTGAGTCATCCCATTGATGCTACTTTTTGCCATGTTTTAAAATGATTGCCACATTAATAGCAGGTGTACACAAGCACAACATGAGAGGATTGCTCAGAGAATTGCACCATGAGGCTCACTCAATCTTCCATGTAGTAATTCCTCATTCTGTTGTTGCCTAATTAAGGAAATGCAATGGAAACTCTGTACACATTATGCCCTCCTCGACTTCGCTGCGGATCTGCCTCCTCTGGCCTTGTTTGTGGTTTCTGTTGTAATGATGCATAGTGTGTCAACATGAAGTGATATTTACCAGGTCCTGTTCTGTAGTTGTGGGGCGACATGACATTTATGTGCGGTGATTAAGGTCTATATGTAGACTCTGAAAGGCTGTCCCTGAATACACGTAAAATACCGTTGACATTATCTTTAGCATCAATGTGATGGCAAACAACAACACTGGAGTTTTGAACTATGTGTTATCATGCAAATGACATCAGTGAATAAATGACCAGTAGATAATGTTAGATAATGGCATATTTGAAAAAGCAAATCTGTCATTCTTTCTTTCGTGAACCTTAAAAGGAGGTGGTAGGATGAATCTTGAAACTCCTCTGAATGGTATTGAACACTGTCAAGCTCGAAAAATGACAAAAACACCATAAATGGTATTATAAAAATGGTCTATACAACTCGCGTGCCATGTTTTAAGTCTTGTGAAGCTGAAAATAAGAAATCGGAATATTGTTGGCTATGAAGTTCATGAAGATTAATCCATATGGGTTTTATCCAAGTCTTCTAAAGAGACCCGGTCATTTTTAATATAAATCTTTTTGCATATTCAGACTTGAATTGACACAGTTGGTTATGAGAATTATTGGCATTATTGAAATGAAACTTGGTGTCAATTTGTCTTGTGTGTCATATTTGAATAAATGTGAAAGGGAATGAGATTAGAAAGCTGTGGTGAGAGATTATCAGTAAATAACTAAAACGAAACTAGTTAAAAACTATTTATCTATTTCAATATAGTACTCGCACAAAGCTACCAAATGAGATTCAAGATGTTTTAGAATATAGCATAAAACAAGTCACACTTACTTGTTATTCTGGAACTCACCACAATCTGTCCCCATTCACTTACATTGTATTCTGCCTAACATACAGGAAAACACATGATGATGATTAAAGATGGCCTAGTTTGATATTTAGGTTAAATATTTTTTTTTAAATAAAATTTAACTGAAAAAGATCTGAGTACTGTATACACTAATCCTATTGTTAAAGTTTTTTTGTTGTTGTTTTTGCCATTAATCCTCAAACATTTTAAGCACACAAAGTTTTAATTGTCCCAAGAGTTCATGTGATTTATATGCCAATATTTAGTTTCACATTTGGTTATAAAAAAAAAAAGTTGTCTGAATTTTCTTTAAAATTCTCATAGTCATCAAACTGGCAAAGATTCACATGCATTTCAGAAATCTGTGTCTGTAGCAGGTGCTGTCTGTAAAAACCTTGAGACATTCAAAGAGCACCTGTGATGTAACATCAAAGGCCAGATCTTTGAGAGGGGGAAGTGTGGGAAAACCCCCATATTTTAGGTTATATTAATGTGGTTATTCAGTGGTATGGCTGGGTTAAATATTTTGTAAGGATTCCCTTTATGCTTTCCACAGTTCTGACCCTTCTCTCCGTTTTCCTTTAACTTGTGTCCCCTTGACACTCCACGTGGGAAGGGATATGTGACGTAGCACACGGTTAGTTTCATAGCTCCTCTCTGCATCTGGGTTAACACTTCTACCACAGAGAAGAAGAAAAAGCACCTTTTCTTTTCTCACCTACCAGAGATGCACAGAGGAGCAGGAGTTTCTAACCAGTAATTCTCCATGCCATCTCATGCAGTTATCACCTGCCACTTTCTTTGTGTTGCCATCTGAAACGTAAACTTAAATTATATGCTTCAGAGGAAATTTTCAGTGGATTTGCCAATGTGTGTTATGAGTCCACCAGCTTATAATCTGCAGCTCAGTAACAGTGAGGTTTTGAGGCAAAAGTCCAATTACACAAATGTGTTTTCTACCAGTGGTTTTGCGTGCTGTTTTCAAATATCTAATAAAAAGCCCTCAATTTGGTGACATTGGTGTAATTTGTTTCTTGCTGTAAAATTGCAAAAATATAATTATGGGGCAAGTTGCCACATTTTAAAATGCTAGAAGTGTGTTAGAATCAAAAATTAAATTTTTAATGCTACCTTGTAAAAACAGGTCACCCTACAGTTAACTTTTGCTGACACTTGTTTATGCCAAGATGTAGATAAGTTTGGTCCTTTAGAACGGATTTGTATTAGCATTACATAACTTGCTCAGATTGGATCCTCTTTAGCGAATGGGTGCCGTCAGAATGATAGTCTGATTAAAAAAATAAATAAAAAATTACAGTAATCCACATGACCCCAGTCCATCAGTTAATACCTTGAGAAGCAAAAAGCTACATGTTTGTAAAAAAATAAATCAATAATTAATGCATTTTAATTCTAAATGCCACTTCTGGTCCAAATTTAATTTGTATCCATAACTTCCTCCAGTGCCTTCCAAAATCCACTAAAATATTAGGTTTGAACAAGATTTTTAACTGATGGACTGGAGTCGTGTGAATTATTTATTGAGTACTGTGATGGTTTTATTAATTATTTGAACATTCATTCTGACGGCACCCATCCACTGGTGAGCAAGCGGTGCAAAACACACCTAAAATATTGTGAAATGTGTGACCATGTATATATATACACCTGTATATGCTCTCTGCACGAGTCTATGCATGAGTGCAAAAAACCACAAGCTAACAGGAAATGGTTGATGGTGCACAAACAGACATTCACAAATAAAGGTTAAGTTCAATTGCTTTGCATATCACAACATTTTGCTGACAAACTGTTCTTCTGATCTTCATGCTAAAGCAAGATTTTGCTTAAAGGTAATGGTTGCATTTCTATTTTTCAGTTTCAATGTCCATAAACGTGCATATTTTGCAGGGGGCTGGTTCATCTCAGGACACAAGAAAAGTGTTGTTTATGAAACCAAGGATTTGAAAAAATCTCATTGTGCTTTAAATGATACTGATGACACTGTGGGGAGGTCGGTCTCGTGAAAGAAGAACAGAAAAAGCCACCCGAAAATATCATGTTTGTTTTAAAAAGGCATGATTTGCTTCCTCAAATGATTTTCCACAGCGGTAAGCATATGATAGAAAGAGAGGAAGTAAAGGAACCAAGCTTCAAATTGTCAGCACACTAGATAAATATTAACGAAATCTCTCTGAAGTGCTGCAGTTGCCTTTGTAAGAGCAAAACTTTTTGATGGAAGAATTTAAAGGCTCAAAAAAATTGCATTTCGGTCATGTTGCATGGATTGCTTGTGCTTTCCCCTCAATGACATCCTAATGTGGAGCAATCTTGTCACAAGCTCTTGGTACATTATGCAACTCATCCCATCACTACACTGTAGTTTGACTACCACAATATGACACAGTGCGAAGGTGAGATGACTTTTCAGCGTGGGCTAGAGGAATAAACTAAAAAAGAGGATTTATAAACTCGGGGAATTTCAGAATTGTGACTCATAGGACGTGAAATTAGCTGTCGCGCTTCTTGCGGTTACAGTTTGTTGGCGAGGGTTGGTTTTTGGAAATAAATTTGACTTTGTACAGTATACCCCATCAAGACTCGATACTTCAAATGTCAACATCGTTTCAGTATACGAACCAAAACTAGACAGCGTAGCCTATTATATATTGACCTTTGACATATTGTTTGGTCTCTCTGACCTTAAAGTTTAATTGGTTAGTTCTGGAATGAAAGAAAGCATCATTCTGCCTTTGGCCCTCTAGATTTGATGCAATCGAAACACAGTGTTTGTATCTGTGGCTAAAGTGGGTTTAAGTTTCAGTGGTTTGCTTTCTGAGGGCCAACAGGAAGGCCTTGTTTAGCGGGTGTTGTTGTGTTGACTAGCTCCCTCATGTGGCTGCCTGAAGTAAATGGGAACTGGGTTACATGCAAAGTGAATCAAGTTAAATTCAAGAATACAAGGTGAAATTTGGCAAAATTGGGTTTATTTCTATGTAGCTTACAGAAACGTTTACAAATAAATTATTTAGAGGAAAAATAACAACAACTTCATTTCAAATGATTGTGACAGCTGTCCATCATGAGAAGAAATTCCTAAACATTAACAGCACTTTAAAAATAATTAATTAATTAAATAAAATTCAAATAATATACACCAATAAACCTTTTTAACTGGAATGTCTTTGAAAATATTTTAATATAATAAATCTTAAAACATTTCTCCAAAATGTCATATACTATAAAAATGAAACTTTACAAATGTTTCAACACATAAACATATGATTTCTTTTTAAAAACCCGTAATGGGCTTGAGAACTAACCATACAAAAAGATTTTTACCATTTACTTTGGTAAATATAAATACAGACCCGTTCAGTCCTTCAGGAGAATCACTTGACTTAAAATTAGGTGACGAACACTAAATTGTGAGTCTTGTAATTCTTTCAAGGCATAGCTAATTTTTCTTTTAAACCCGTAAATGAAGGATTTGTAGAAAACTTACAAAGAAGAACCTTAAATATTTAGACTGGTTTGTTATTTGTTATTTAAAAAACATAATTTCCCAGTAAGTCTCATAAGGTTCTCCTAATATGCTGTTGACAGGTTTTAGCTCCATGCTGATGCTGTCTCCCTCTTCCAGCTCTACCAGACGGCTCATTGTCGCCGTTCCTGATCCAGAGTGCTTGACCATACTCAAGGTTCTTTCGTCTTTCCCATGAACTTTGTTCTTTTGCAACATAATGGACCCTGAATTTTCCTGGGTTTTACTGAAATCGAAGGTGACCTGGGCATGGAAAGAGTATAGACCGCTGACTGTAATGTTGACAGTGTTGTTCTTCTGGGAAAAGGACCTGTTTTTACACGGGTGACATATCCAGATTTCTTTGTCGTCTGAGGAAGAGAATGGAAATATTAGAGCATTTTGAAAATCTCCAAACATTTCCCAAATTTTAACGCTTACTCTATATTTTTAGCAGGAACGCTTTGCTTAAATTCAGATAGACACAAAAGTTAGTGATTCGAAAACCCAAGGAAGTTATCTCACCTCATTTCCTGCTAGAACAGGAAGTTGGAGTGGGGCATGGTTTAAAATATGCTACTCTTACCAATTAGTATGCTATTCCAAGTTTAGCCTTAGTTTACATTACAGTCATGAATGACGACTTGCTGATTTCGATTCCCTTCGATTTTAGTAGTGTTTGCCTTTTTTGGCCTGATTAAATAAAGGTTGATAAAGAGGAACTGATCAGTAGGTTGGGGTCAGTAAGAATTTATTTTTAAAATATATTCTATGCTTAGTATAGCTATATTTATGTAATCAACACTACAGTAAAATGTGAAATATTTGTACAATTTAAAATTTAAAGTGTTTTATGTATTTAAAAAATACTTTTCTGTGATGGCAAAGCTGAATTTGATTTCTGGCCCAAACCTTTTCTATTATTATCAATATAAGAAACAATTTCCAGTTGCTTTTAAAGAATAAAAAGTTTAAAAGAACAGTATAAGTATAGAATTATTTTTGTAATCGCTCTATTCATTTTCTTTCAGAATTGTTCCGTGTGTGGGGGGTCGGAGCTGCCGCTCATCCCACATATATACAGGACGTGAAGTGAGGTCAGGGAAGGAGAGACTTTTAAAGGAACGTTTCCACCTCCTTCCCCTTATATGAACCGTGAACATTTAGACTACTTATATTTCCACTGATTCACGACGCCTCTGCGATAAACATTCAGTGTCATATCAGAAGTGTCATTGTGGTCACTGAATCTGGTTCATCTCATGAGCGAGCGCAGGCAACTATCACACGAATGAGACGAAAGCTATTTGAAAAAAAAATTACGACCTCCTACTTGAATAGAGTGAAGGTGAGCCGCCAGATAACCTTGTGTAACCTTACAGAAAACAGCTAACCTGAGCGTATTTACATGCGATGTCCATATTTCAATGCGGTAAAACTAACTTAAATGACTTTTAAGCCACAAAAGATTCTTTAAAAGCAGTGAACCACAAGCCAAACTTCCTCAGTGCAGCAGAAAAACCAAGTGACACACTGATATGACCAAAAGTCCCGCTATGTCTTGTTTTCTTGATGCACAGAGAAGTGAGAGATGTAGAAAAAGTGTGAAAGGGAAAGTGCAAAAGACAATGAGGGGGAAACAACAAAGAGGAAAATGAGAGATGTCCACAGGGAGATAAATATTGCTCACCTCTGATGAGATGCATATAGTCGTTGAAGGATGGACCAGGACGATGACCTGAAAGTGCAACCAAACTATTTTCACTTTTCTAATAAAAGCTAAATAATTTCCCTGAAAAATGATGCTTCCCAGAATAGATGATGAAAACTTAAAAAAAAAAGGAATTGAGCTTATGGACAGAACTTGTACTTTTTTATTTGTTGTTTACATACCGGGGGTTAAAATTTTATTCAAATAAATTAAAAAAATCTTCTTACCTGTTTGATATTTATACTTGCCATCGATTTCTGTAAAATAGTATTCATTGTTACTGTCATGACAAAGGTACACAAAGCTCTGTTATATAGTACTTAAAATGAGGGAGGGACGAACCTGTTGAATTTGACCCTTTGTTTTCAGAATTTATGTTTCCCTTCTAAAGAATAAATAATAATAATAAATAAATACAAAATGATACTACAGCAGCAAAAGTGTGCAATGTTGAAGATGCTTCTATCCTTACTTAATATGCAAAAAGGCAACAATAATTAAGCCATTTGATTTCCCCCCAAAAAGCTGATTTCCCCCCAAAAATGACATGATCTACCGTTATACTGTGTGCTTTGTTAAAGATTTGTTTGTTTCTTTGTTAAAGAGTCCCACACTGCCTCATTTTCTGTGTTAATTCAAAATGGCATCTACCTTCTAAGAAGATCTATAGGATAAGGTTGGATTGGGACCATCATGGCCAGCGAGTATGCTTGAAAATAAGCCACACTAAAGTATTTCTATATGATATACTGTGCAATTTTCAAAGCAATCTGGTTGGATGCAATCGTAAGTCACTTTACCTTTTGTACTTCTAGTCCAAGACATATGATTATTATCAGAAGAGCTGAGCTCATCAGGCAGCACCAGCCAATCAGGAGGCGGAACCTAGGGTGACTTGCGCTGGTCATCTCCGTGACTAGCAGAGACCAGGAAAAAGGAAAGAAATGCATTGTGAAACCAAAGACACAGTTATGTTTACAAAGAATCGTGTGGACGAAACCCCCATAAAAGCCTACTGACCTAAATCAATGGACTTGATCTAGTTGCAAAGCCTTAGAAAGTACAATATCCCACATATACAACCACAAACGGTTAATGAAGAAAGAAAGACTAGTGAGATGAGCAAATCTATTTATATCATTAATGAAACCTGCAGAGATTTGAACGAAATTTTTGCATACAAACCTCTATATGTTAGTTTTTTTTTTTCACAGGCCCCAGACCCCTCTATCTCTCTTCACATCGGTTTCTAGTTCCAAATGTGTATGTATAAAAAAAACATATATTTCCCTCTCACCTATGTAAGGTGAATTCCAATGTTGCCCACAAAGATACCCCGACCTCACACCCAGGTGGGTAGAATGTAACTTACTGAGTGTTCAGTACCCAGAAGCTGGTCATTTTCCTCTAAACTAGTATTTTTGGTCGATTTATTGTGTTGTACCCCTGATCTGACATTTTGATTTGGTGAAGAAGTCAATTAGTTCTTGTAAAGAGATTCACTGTGTGTTTGCTGCATGTCAATAGAAAAAGACTTTCCCATTATTCAGCTTTCGGAGAACCAATCAGCAACACAAAAAAACCCTGCATTTATAGATTACCAATTTAAAGATTAAAAATGGTGTCATGCTATGTAATAAATCTAGTCTAAATAGGAAGCCTAGTCGTCAAATGTGATAATATATTACCATATATTTAGGATTGGGGTATCTAAAGTTACATTTTCAGAATAGGCAAAAAATTGCATATTGAACAATATCTAACCTGAATATTGAGTGACATAGTGGTCATTGTTCTGAGTGTGTACATGTGCAAGAACACTTGGCACAGATCTATGGCTAAAGGCAAATCCCCAACTTAGTTCAAAAATCATTCAATGAATTTAGTTAACATCCTCTATAAGAAATCTATAGGATGAGAATTAAATGACCTTATCTCATTAATATTGATTACCAGAATATGAGAGCAATGGCTTTACTCACCTTAGTGTGTGCTGTAGTGTGAAATGTGTCTGTGGGACTGAATGAGCATCTAGACATGGTCTCTCCCACAGGGTTTCCCCTTTTCAAACTCTCTTTTGTAGCCCTGGACCTTTTCTCTCTCTCTCTCTCACACTCTCTTTCTGTATGTGTGTATGTTTCTGTCTTCCTCTGTTTCTTTCGATGGTAGTGGCTGTGGTTGGAAACAGAAGAGAAGGTGGATGGTCAGAACAGCACCGTACTTGACAGAAACGAGATCTGAAGTTGCTGAAAGCGTTTGGACGTATGCTTTGGTTTCAGTGCGCAAATACCCTTTTACCTGTTTACTATTGTTACACATACTTCACATTTCAGTAGAAACACAAGAAAGATAGCTGACATGTTGTTTCTATTTAGGCTCATATGTAAGTCCAACAGCTACTTTCGCTTTCAGCTCTACCAGACTTGTGAAAAAGAGGAAAAGGTGGTTCGCCCAAGGATTTTAAGGGTTATAATGTGTGTACGTGATGTGGTTTTTCATCCAGGAGAGGAGGTAGTAGGTGCGTGTTTATACTGATAAGCAGGCACTTGTTGTTTTTTTTTCACACTGATCCACAGTGTATCATCTTTTTTTTCTCTTGGATGTGTTAAACCTTTTGGGACATCCCCATTCAGTCGCTTGTACTTTCCTATGAAGACATGAATACCACATACTCCTACACAAAAACCCACACAAAGACAAACACTCTTGTACTGTCCCTGATTCTTGAGTGACTGGTAAATAACCATAGCATTGTCAACTAATAAACACGTTCCTAGAATATATATATGGAGGAATCGCTCGAATGAAATCAGTGTGCTACAACAGCACTGGTATTTTTAACAGGATGTTTATGGCATTAAGGGTTGGTCACACTGGGGATGTTAAGTGTATCTGTACGGTTATATCACTCTGAGTTAATTCTATGAGAAAAGTTATAGCTATAACTACCACGACACTCTCATTATTATAAATCACTTTTCAGACGCTGATTAATAACAAAAGCATTAAAAGCCAATCAGAATCCAACTGAGCATTAACATTGGACCTTAATCTGGTTAGATGCCATATTGAATTTAACATTGATGAGTACAAGTCAATGAGAGATAGACTGAGGGATGCAGTCTTTATCTATAGATCATGTCATTTGAGCAACTCAGAAACTGACGTTTTGCCAGCTTGAACAATATGTTGTTAAACTATAATTAATTCAACACAGTACCTTTTTTTCTCATTCTCATCTAAATTAAATGTGCCTCTTCCTCAAATGCTCAGATGTTGCAACTGCAGTGCGATACGTGTAAAAGTCATGCTATCAGCCGTTTATGTTGATCCTAGTTAAACAGTAACCATTCTTGGTGTGAATTCTTGGACTTCACCGTTCATAGACTTTGAGTAATTATTAAAACATTATAAATGTAGTTATCGGCTTTGTATACTATACGATTGTTGGTTCTTTGGTAAGTCACTTTGGATGAAAGCATCTGCTAAATAAGTGTAACGTTACATCAGTATTATTTATATTAGTGCTAGGCAACGATAATTCATATCCAAAGTGAACTTTTTGTGTGCGTAATATATGTGTTTTTGGTGTATTTTTGTTATTTATTAGTGTTGCAAAAGACCCGATCCTTCGGTAACAAAGTCGGTACAGAGTACTGGGTCAACCCGCTTCTTGGCATGTAACATTAATGTTACGTTACGCTCCCGTAGCCTACAGTTTGGTATATGTACTAGGATATGTAATTATTAAGCCAAAAAAGTCGATTCAAATATGAATCCTGTATGTTCTGTGTGTCTGTGTTGACAGATGAATAGCAGAAACGCGATTTGTACTATATACATATATATTGAATATGATTAATCATTGCATAGCACAAATTTATATGCAAATTTATTCATGTATGGTCACTTATTTAAAGAGTTAACTAACAAGTATGGTCTAAAGTGTAGTCATTATTCACTCGATTAGTAGTCTAGTAGATTAGTGAGTAGCGCACGTCTTATCATTTGTTTATATTACATTGTACATTCAATTTAGTAATTCAATTCAATTACTACTAAGAACCCATCCTTCGTGTAAACAAGCCTTGAACTAATGAAAAACATGAACATGGCAGAAGTGTTAAATTAATGCAGAGAATCAATACTTAAAATATGGCATTAGATATTATATTAATACTGTTACATTATGGCCCGGTTTCACGAACAGGGCTTAGCTTAAGCCAGAAATAGGCATTAGTTTAATTAAGATATTTAAGCAACTTTTACAAAAATGCCTTATATGAAAATATTACAGGTGTGCATCTTAACACAGAACGATGACACTGACATGAGTTTAGATATGTGAGAGCAAGATATTTTCATCTGAGACAGCTCAAACTTGCAATTTATTCTGGGACTAGCTTAAGCCTTGTCCGTGAAACTAAGGGTTTTATGTCAGAGACGACAAAAGCTAAATGACTAGAAAAAGACAGCCATCTAAATATCACTCCTCTCATTACGGCAAAGTGAGACAGTACTCTTCTGAAATGAGTGATTAAGTACTGAATGAGTACCATATTAATTTACCATAGTATTTAATATAAATGATAATGTGATATGATATATATGATAATGTTTATGTACATTGTAGATTATATGTACATGAGCCATGGAATGCTTTGTTATTATCAGTATCATTTCGTTTACTCAAGATACAAAAGATACAAAAGTAAACCAGGATTTATTTTCTAATTAATGAAGGCTCATCTTAATGAGAGGGAAACTCAAGCAGATGTTTGCTTGTGATAAGATCAGATGCAGAGATATGAATAGAAGGTCAATTGCAAATTGTAGGTGGTGATTCTTCAGTGGGAAACTCTCACTTGCTTTTGGTACTTTTTTTTCAGGTCGGTCTTATAGCATGATTTGCCAGTCTCTCTGTTTTCATTTGTTGGGGAGGGGGAAAAGACCGGTGTGCACCGAGATGCATGTATTTATAGCAGGGGAAGGTGTCGTTAAGAAAGAGGAAAAGATAAAGGAAGTGATACTGAGATCCGACTTTGGGAGCATGGCATTCAGTATTCCTTTTATGTGGAAGAAAACAGTTGAGGTGACTTTCTGCATGAGGTTAGCCACAATGATTACGAAATGCCCCGTGCTTTCCCCTCCGTTGTGTTGTGCAGCTGGTACAAACAAGATCCAAATGAAGAAAAAATTGAATATGAAAGTATACAACTGTCCATTTTACATTAGAAGACTGCTGTTGCCTACTACAGTACATAGGCAAATGCCTCAAATAGCAACTGCGATAGAACCCCAAAAATGACTGATTTGTTGCTCTCCACGTGCACTTTTAAACATAAAAGGTTTTTTGTTGAGATACATCAACAAACCTTTAACATTAATGGAACTTTTCCATTGCACAAAAACACTCTTAAAAGGTTCTTTAGATTATATAAAATGTGCTTCATCCCAAAATCTCCCTGGAATGGTTTTTCTATAGCATCACTGTGAAAACCCATTCATTTGCGGCCTTTATTTTTAAGAGTGTAGACTAACAGTGCAGTGATGTAAATCAGGAGGCCACATAATCCTTTTGGTCACAAACAGTCTTTTTATGATTGATGTAAAGCATTTGAGAAGATAAGATAAGCATGAGCTTCTCTAAACGTGTGAAACTTGCATGGAATACCTATAAATATCAAGGAATTTTTACTGTGCCCCGAGGCTGGAAAAGACTTTCCTGGACAGGTGTTCTAAGAAATCCCACAACTCATGGAAAACAGTCTATATGTTAACATGGTAACATGGCCTCAGTGATGCCTGAATTGTAAGTAAATCAATGTTTAAAAGTCACCTCTTTTTGCTCAAACAAACTCACAAATCATGTTTTTGATTCATAAACAAATCAATATTAAACTGTTTTACTCACTAACTAAAAATATCTGGAAAGGTCAAAATGTGTGGGAACAATGACTACTGGGATTATTTGCATACTTTTTGCTGTACTTTTACCATATTGATATTGGACTCAATGGCATCTATGTTTGTTTGTAGACTAACTCATTTACATTTTTAGGGTATATGATTTATGGAATAAATGGCTAAACGCGTCACAGTTTTATCCAGCATCCATCTTCAAGCTGACTTCTGTCTATAATTAGATCCTATTTCTGGTGATACTAAATGTATATATGATTAATTCACAGTGTATTTTGTTCTGTTATTTTTTTTAAAATGGAGTCTGCATCATGATACAATGAGATCAATGTGATGCAAGCAAAAGTCTTTGTTGTGAAATGTTAGATGTCATGCTGCAGCACGACTGCAGATCTGGACAGTAGAGATTTCTGCAGCTGTTGGTGACCTGTGGGAGTGAGAAATTGCTTCATAACTGTCACCTCAATCATTTTTGCTGTAAAGAGAAAGCTGCAATGTTTCCATGTACAGTAACTTGTAAGCAGTTTCATTTATTTGCTTCATCTTAAAGGAACATGCCACTTTTTTGAAAATAGGGTAATTTTCCAACTCCCCAAGAGTTGAGTTTGACCGTTCTTGAATCCATTCAACTAATCTCAGGGTAGCACTTTTAGCTGTAGCTTAGCATAGATCATTAGCATTACACTCAAAAGTGACCAAAGAGTTTTGAGATTTCTCCTTTTTAAAACTTGACTCTTCTAAAGTTTAATGAAATATGCAATGAAATATGAGAAGCTGCAATTTTCTAGGCCAGTATAACTCTCATTCTGGCGTAATAATAAACAATTTTGTTGCCGTGCAACAGGCGCAATGATATTACGCAGCACAAAAAGTTTTAAATGGAAAAAAAATATCACAACTCTTTGTGCACTTTTGTGCGTGATATTGACGGTTTAATCAGATTCAATGATCTATGCTAAGCTACAGCTAAAAGTGCTACTTCCAGACCTGGAGATCGGCTAAATGTATTCAAAAATGGTGAAACTGAACTGTTTAAATCTAATTTAGTTGGAAAATAAACCTTTCCAAAAAAAAAGAAGAAGAAAAAAGACCTTGCCTAATGTATTTTTAAGAAATGTTCGCTTGAAGGTTATTTGGGTTATAATAAAAAAGGCTATTCCATGGTATCACAACAAAAATTTTTACGTCTTTTTACACCTTTATTTTTAATGTGTTTTTACATTAAGAAACTTTACTAAGCAGTGCCATTTCAGATGCTGATATCCGATGCAATTAACTGCACTATGCAAGGTCAGTTTTTTTTTCTTCTGTATACCATACATTGATATACATCACGCTTGAACAGATCTTCTCAACAGTTGACGCCTCTGCACTGTTCCACAGGGCCACTTCCCCTTCTCATACTTCCAATTTGGCCCACCTTCGTTTATCTTTTTCCATTGCCCCCTCAATGTACTTGTATGTCAATGATTAAAATGCTGCGTCACTGTTTTTTTTTTGTGCATAGCATAATCAGTGCTATTTATCAGAACTACAGAAACGCATACTGTAAATATTTAGTTACCCTTACTTTTAATTACCAAGTATACAATATTGTATTATTTTATTATTTTGACATTACTATCTTGACTGTCCAAACTATGACAACATTTGTGCAAATTTTGTTGCATCCTAATGACTATTGAGAGCAGAAATAGTATGCATGACTGTGTCTTTCCAACCATGCAATTAATATATAACATAAATGGAAACTGTGGTCTTTGACTGTTCCACAGACCACTGCTGAAGCGGAAATTAGGTGTATTGGTAAATGGCACACTAATATGTTAACAAACGTATTTACTGTATGTCCCCGTTGGAAAAAAAATTATATATGCTGGTTAGGTTTGTTTTGAAGTGTGTCCGCTGGTTTAAGCTGGTCATGAGCATTTATGCTTATAAGCTAGTTGCTTAGAACCAGCTAAGGACTACTTTAAACCAGCTAAAGACCCGTTTAAACCAGCTCATGATGACCAGCTTAAGACCAGTTTAAACGAGCTCATGTTGACCAGCTAAAGACCAGTTTAAACCAGCTCATGATGACAAGCTAAGGACAAAGCTCAATCCAGCAGCCATGGATCAAAACACATCTAACCAGCATATACAGTTTCTTTTTTTCAACAGGGTAACATTATATGGATTGTAGTCTATGGATGTTAATTAAAACCAAAGTTGAATTATTTATTCATAAACAAAGGCAAGCTAAACTTATAAACAAATGAGAAATGTTCAATAGCTAAATCTCATGAGTGTAAATTCACACTATTTTATTTTCCGTCTATAAATGGATTATTATAATTATTTTAACATTGAACTAATTAATAACTCGGATGCCAAAACTATCTTTTATTCGTTTTAAATGTACAGTTATTTACGCTGGAGTTTATGAGAACGCCGTGACGTCATCGCATACTTCCTTGAGCTTGTCGCGCAACACCGGCTAGCATGATAGCGCGATGCTGTTAGCTTCGCAACATAAAAGCATTAACTAGTCGGTTTTATACAAACAAGCACAAATTACAGCCATACTGTTAGTAAACGTATACAGCATCGTGTGTATGCAAGACAACGAATTTCAACCAGGAATAACCGCTTTTCGAGGTAACGTTATGAGAAACAGGAAAGCTAACATGTTCGCAAAGCTCGAGCGCACTTTAATTTGTTCGCTTATTACTAACTTATTTGTTGTTAAGTTCATTAGTGACAATCAGACGAAATGCGTGAATAACTAGTGTATTCTTCATTCATATAATTCACATGTTATCTTAAATACGCCACGTAAACGCTTGTTTGATGATTGTTTAGCCGCAAGTGACTGTTAGCAGGTTGTTTGTAGCAGGTGTTCTAGATCGTGTCAATATGCTGTTTTTACAGTTTCGTAATGTCTAATGTCTACAAGCATATGTTTCTAAAAAAATATGCTTCAAGTAAATCAAGAAACTTCTGGAAAGGTGGTGTGTGCGTGACAGCTGGGTATCAGTTGTGGCCTGTGTAATGTAACACTTTTCCTTAGCTGTGACGTAGTTATAGGATTTTATATGTTCGGTGGCAGACAGCAGGTTCTTTTTTTAACTTTCTGTCTTGTTGTTATTGTGCTGTTTAGCATAATACAGGCAGTATGGAAGAACATTCAAACAATAACATAGAGGTGACTGTGAAAACCCTTGATTCCCAGAGCAGGAGTTACACAGTTCAGTCGCAGGTAAGCTGGATTTTTTTTGTATAATTCGTATTGTTACATGTCTTTTATAATGATGACTTGACATTCTGCATTTGACCACAATTTAAGGTGAAGAAGAAGTCATGTGGCAAGTAAACGCAGAAGTACACTGTCCGCCAGTGGTCTTTTGACTTGACAGCTTCTCATTTTGCTTTGTAGATGACTGTGAAAGAGTTCAAGGAGCACATATCACCCTCCGTTGGAATTCCTGTTGACAAACAAAGACTCATTTACCAGGGCAGAGTACTTCAGGATGAGAAAACCCTATCAGAGTACAGTGAGTTGATTTGCATAAAAAGATCAGTTTCCAAATCCTTTAAGGGAACTCCATTTTTTATATTTTGTGTATATGATTCAATATAAAGCAAATTCTGTTGAATTGCAAAGTGAAACTACACTACTACACTATATTCGTTTTGCAGTCTTGTGACTCTTCTGTACTTTTCCCTGTTCATCCATCTTTGTCTAGATGTGGACGGGAAAGTAATTCACCTGGTAGAGCGGGCCCCACCGCAGACCACCCAACAGGGCTCTGACTCGGGTGGCGTACCGGGGTCCTCTGGGGCGACACAGGGAGGAAATCAGAACCCAAATTCAACCAGTAGCTCTCAAGGTACCCCTCTTGGGCCTACACATGACCGCAATGCCAACAGCTATGTTATGCTGGGTACTTTTAATGTTCCAGTTAACATTATGGACCCTCAGCAAATTCAGGTAAAATTTTTCTGTACTTCACTTGTATTACTTGATTTGTATTTATTTTTTTTGCTTAATATAGTCTTATTCCTCAGATGTCTATTCAGCAGATGATGACAGGCCTGGGAGACAATGCAAGAAATCCACGTGTCAGTACCAGCACGGGGGTGAGGGCCATTGTGATCTAAAGATAGGCCTTTTGTTGTGGTGGAAAGTGCATGCAAAAATAAATGAAATGCTTTTATTCAACAAAGATGCATTAAGATGATCAAAAAGAATAATAAAACATTTACAGTGCTAAAAAATATATATAGGTAGAATATTGTTCCTTTAAATTTTGTGTTTATCAGATATTCTGAAAAAATAAATGCATCATATTTTCCACAAAACAATTAAGCATTAATAAAACTATTTTCCACATTTGATAAAAATTAAAAATGTATTTTTAACACAAAATTAGCATGTTAGAATGATATCAGAATGATCATATTGCACTGACGACTGGAATAATTCAGCTTTGCTATCTATCAAAGAAATAAATTACATTATTATAATAAATATATTAAAATATAACTTGTTTAATTCATATGAATACATGTTAATAATTTATTATTAATATATTTAATAAAATATCAGCCAGCCTTGGCTAGCAAAAGAAAACAAATGTGTGTGTGTGTATATATATATATATATATATATATATATATATATATACACACACACACACACACTATGGGGCTGTTGAATGCTTGAATCTGATTGTCTAATGAACTTTCTATGTTGTGCAATTAAGATCCGCACGGCAAACGTAGTTCCAGGCAGCTCTTTGACCGCATTACAGTTCCATATCACTTTGCCGAATGGTTTCTATTATTTCAAAGGTCTTACAACCAAAGATATATATTTTAGCCGAACACTTTTGAGAGATGCACAGACTCCTTAATTCACAGCTCTCTCTGTCTCTCTCTCTCT
>JAUCNO010000191.1:5378910-5409561 GCA_032353835.1 Enteromius viviparus
CTGTGAAAGTGACAACAATTATAGCACTATTGGAATTTATTGCTACCTAAATTACCAACAATTATACATGTTAACAATATCAGTAAATAAGCAGTTAAAACAGTTTGAGCTAGCAATTTAACTTGAATGTGATATGTGTGTGTTGAAAATTGCTAAAAGTAGCCAAATGAATGTTAAAAAATGGCTCAATTTGTTGCTAGGTGCTATTTGAAAAGAAAAGTTGCTAGGGTAGTATGAAAAGTTGCTAAATCTAGCAACAAAATTGCTAAGTTGGCAACACTGAATAGTAATTCGGTTTGTGAATCGGAAGCAAAAAGAGTTACTGAGGCAGGCAAAGAAATTAAAAGGCACGGGAGTGTACTTGAATGAACATCTTAATAAAAAGAACACTGATATAGCAAGGAAAGCATGTAACCTGAGGAACCAGAACGTTAACTTGTTTACAATTGCTTGTAGCCAAGTGCACTGCAACTAACACGCCAAAGCCGTTTCTCATGCATTGTCTGATTTTACATTGATACCTGGATACCTGATTAATAATACCTGTTAATATTAACGGCCACAATTAATAAGTCACCCATCCTTGACGTTCAGGTCCTGTGTCACACTGTCACGCACATACTGGTGACAGTATCATGACTTTAGTGAAATGTAGGCACTACATTTATCGAATTTGAGAGCCAATTATGCACAGCTTTAATTCAGTTGGAAAACGTAGATTCCTCAGCATCTTTTTAATCTAATGTAAGCTAAACATTTAGTTTACATTTCAGTTCACACATCACTGCTCTCCTGCTTGTCATAATTTGTGTGTTGTAGGACTGCAGTGATGTGTGAACTGAATGGGCTGACGGAGCAGTGTGTTACAGTGAAGTTGTTAAATATGTATCATAATAAAAATTCATAAATTATGCAAAAGTCAGTTTTCCATTTGTCATTTTTTATTGTATGTTGATGGCTTGACTGTAGACAACATAACAAACGCTACAATAAATAGTTTTGAAGAAAATCTGCTTTTTCATTGAACCAGAAAAAAAAACTTTATAAGTATAATTTGACTGTGTTATTTGTGTGCCCTTCAAAAACTGCTTGTGAGAAAGTTTGTTCCCCATGGAGATTCTGTATTTAGTGAAATACCAAGGATCTTAGTCCAAACGGATAGTCATCCGAATCATAGAGACATCGTCCAAGACATGCTACGAGTGTGGAAAATGAAGTCAAATGTTTTATGAATGCACTGACCGATGTTTTGCTAAGGGCCCCCATTTGGCTATCGGTAGGTTAATACACTGTTTCTTTTCTTTTAATACAGTAAGACAGAGGTTTAAAAAAACAAGACAGTTTTGTTTATATTGGTCTAGTCAGCTCCTTAACTCAGAAACCCACAAAAATCTGTCTTATTTGCAATTTGTTGAATGAATAGAAAGATCATTTCATGTTGCACTCTTTCCCCCGGACAGGAACTGTTAACCAGCCAGCAAAAAAAAAAAAAACATTTCCCACAAAGATCTGTAAAGATTTTTTATTTTACTACAGTATCTTTTCTTTCTTCTTTCCTGAATGTTTGATTACTTGTCTTTAAACTGACTATACATATCTTAATGTTTTCTGACCGAAAACAACAACATACCTCTTTTGCTTGTCATCTCTTTATCCTTTGTGTTGTATCTCAGATGCTGATAGCTGGTCACTCCCACTGCTGATTGTTTCTATAGATCCAGCTGAATATTAAAGTCAAAGAACGTGCCTGACAGGTTATATCATTATTTCAGCTGCTGCCGGTAGTTTGTGGATTTATAAGCCGGCTGTCTTCATCCTGTGATTTACTTCATGAACTATGAGTAAAGACGTCTGGGTACTGAAGTACAGGAGAACATTTAGGTAGGTGCATTTACTTCACTCTCTGACCAATACCATGACATTGTCGAAACCATTTGCATTGAACTCTCTTTCATTTGCATAATTTGACTTGAAAATACTTGTAAATCATTTGGAGTGAATTGGAGGAAATGCTAATTCAATTCATTCTTGTTTTAAAACCCAGCAAATCTGAGTTGCCTGCATTGCTTATGTCTGTGGAACTGTGATGTAAATAAGTGATGAGGAAATCACCTTGAAACTATTGTTTACTTTGAGAACAGGAACCAATCTTCGTACTGCTGAAGTGGATTGCGAGATAAAATGGTACGACGCTAATGATGTCATAACATTCGTGTGTTTTATGAGAGAAGAGGAAGAGACAGTGTATGTAATGCTGATCCATGTTCCTGCCAAGTAAAACAGAAAGCTAGTTTAAAGTGGTAAGCATATATTTAAGTTAATATTTTTTAGTTTTTAATTGTGTTCAAAGAACCAACAAGGTTGCAAGTGTAATGATGCAATGCAGCTATTTTTAATTTTAGAATTTGTTACGTAATTTATGGGGGCAAAATATAAAAAATTTATAGATGTTAAACTATTTTTTATCTTACATATTACAATTAACTTGTAATATTATTAACCTCCGGGTGTGTGTGCGTGTGTGTATGTATATATTTATATATATAAACAAACATAACACATTCACCAAAGTTGTCCTAAAACATAAAATCAAAATGTTGTCTTGTCTTGTCTTGTCTTTGCTAAAATCTTTTGATCCCCTTCAAATGTTAAATGCTATATATATGTGTGTGTGTTTTGTGTGTATATAAATATAATATTATTTTTATTGAAAAAGTGTATATTATAAGTGAGCTATTATTTGATCTTGTAGATTGTGTGTATATGTGAAATAGCTTGTTTTGGGCAGTAGGCTACTTGAGAAACAAGCAACAATATTCTTTGCATACTGTATACACTTATTCTGCTATTCAAATTTTTTTGCATTGTTGTAGGTACACCAACCCTCTATTACATGTTGAAAGTGATTATATCAGAATGACAGACAGTAATGAAGAACAGAGAAAATTAACGATTCTTTCATGGAACGTGAACGGTTTTAACCGCAAAAGGTCTGAGGTGCTTCATCATTTAAGTCTTCTAAAGGCGGATGTGGTCTTTCTTCAAGAAACTCATGTAGGTCCAGATAGAATCTACTCCACTGGCAGCATCAAAATTCAAGATTTAGATTGTGATTACATGGCGGTGTTCACCGTATTTAAAGGAAGTTCACGAGGAGTGGCCGTGCTTTTCAAAAACAACCTCCAGTGTGGTGGTTTCAATCTCAATTGTGATGAAAAGGGAAGATTCATAATAATCTCATGCCAAATCTGGGGGCATGATTTCGTATTTATCAACATATATAACTCAAATGAAGAAAAAATTAAGAAGACAGATTTGACACAAATTTCAAGCCACATCCCACGTTCTGCATATCTGGTGGTCGGTGGGGATTTTAACACAGTCATGGATGCTGACCTTGACAAAACCTCAAATTTACGAAACCGAAGTCACCGAAAATATTTTGATGTTCTCCAATGTTTTTTGAAAAACTTCAATCTGGTGGATGTTTGGCGGTGTCTTTACCCGGAGGTAAAAAGCTTTTCGTATTTCAGTTGCAAAAGTCAGTCGAGATTGGACTACTTTTTTTTGCAAACCCACAATTTAACAAGTGTGACTGCCTGTAACATTCACAGTAGACCAGTGTACTCGGATAAAGAAGCGTATGTTTCAGATCACGCCCCGTTGTCCATTCAGATTCAGACAGATGGACCTAAATGGCAGTTCGATTCTTGTCTCCTTGAAGATAAAGCATGCATGGAACAACTTTCAAGCATAATAAAGAACATTTCTCAAATAAATACCAAAAGGGATGAATACATGTGGCCAGGAGTGAAGGTCAGGCTCGTATGTGAAGCGGTAGCTTTTCAAAGGCACAGATCTCACACAAAACCACCAGGAAACTCAGACACAATTGAACTTCCCCAAGAGATAGATCTAGGAGGTAGAGCTTGTCTTTTCCTGCTCTTGTTTTTGGATTTCAATGTGTTTTAATATTTGTTTTGACATCATCATTTCTTTTCAAGGTTGTCCAAGCTCAGAATCTTCCACTGAGCTTCTTCATACACCAAATACTTCGTCCCAGAGTCTTCTGAACTACTTGAATCATTTGCACCAAACCGAAAGATTTGAAGACTTAAATTCCACCATGATTACCATACTAAGTGAACCTGTTTCGAAAAAAGAGATTTTGGAAGCGTTACTGTCCTTGCCTCAGTCTGAGAGTCTAACAGCAGATGGACTAACAGTACATTTCTATAAACGTTATGCTTGTAAAATTGTAGACCTCTTACAAGCATTTTTCAACCAACTCTTTGACCTTAAGCCAATTAAACAAACAGTTTTTGAATCTTTGAACCAAGGCAAAAATGATCATACTTACAGCTATGATATTCAATATCGCTTCTGTCCAATTACAATAATTAATGTGGATTATAAAATTCTGGCTTCGGTTCTTGCAGAGAGGCTAAAGAGCGTTATTAAACATATTTTAAGTCCAGGTCAAAGCAAACCGCACATTTCTGTTCTAGGCAGTATCAGTGATCGAATCCAAGTGCTAAACATTTCATTAAAACTAGATCCAAGTGCACTGAAATGGTCATATTTGTTTAATAGCTTAAAGTTTGTGAACCTACCTGACCGGTTTAGATCTGTTTTGAAGCTGTTTCTTATGGCAGATTACAGATCACAAGGTCTGAGGGTGGAATGTCCACTGACTCCTTTACTTGTAAGCATCTGCCTTTTTCCTCTGATTAACTCCATTAATGGCGAGAACATGTTTTTGGGGTCGAAAGTTGAAGGGGAAACCATAAAGTCAGCCATTGATGAAGACAGAGCCTTGATTTTTCTTTACAATTCGAATGAAGCTTTGGATAGTTTAGAAAAGATGCTCAGGGATTTTATGGACATGTCAGGCTTTATCATTGATGAACGATGCTCTGAGGTATTCATAGCAGGTTCATCTGACTTCAGTTTAGGCAAAGAGAAACTTCAGTTGTTTAAGAGAATGAACTTTAAATGACATGATCCAATCACTGGAGGATGCTGAGTCTGTGTTTTGTGTAGGCCTACTGGGGAAGTGATGTGCCGAAAACACCACTGAATCTTTTTGGTGAACTAAATTAATTTATTTAAACAAATGAAGCAAAATCACTTTTTAGTACTGTAGCAAGTTCTTTATCAGTTTCAATGTAGCAAATACATTCTGCCACATAATACCAGATATGTGGTTGAAAACAGTAGGTGATATTTACCAAATTTAAGGGTTAGTTTACCCAAAAATAGAAAAATGCTTTCATTAATTATTTACCCTCATGTTTTTCCAAACCCATAAGACTTTTGTTCATTTTCAGAATATATATATATTTGCGCGAAAAAAAAACGTTTAGCATTCTCCTAGCGTAGGGTGACCTTTATAAATTCTATAAAGATATAGGTTTTGGCTTGGTTAGCCTGTGCGTGTGCAGACCAATCGGTATGACATTGGTTCCTTATGTTTTAAAAACACTCTTTGAGTTACAAATCTAAGCATTACAGAAATCCTGGCCAGGATGCTTCCGGGGGTCTGTACCATGAAACGACTTTGCTGTTTAGCCAGCTAAGTTTCAGTTTAGTTTGCACCATTTCTAGGTTTTAGGTACCATGGAATTGGTTTGGCTTTTAGCAGTGATCATCGCCATAGTAACTTATGCTACACTGCTAACCTGCTTGGGGGCAGGTTATTTTCTGGGTTAAAGATCTCAAAACGAAATTTGACCAATCAGCATCCAGCAAGTTGACACATGTCTGATGCAATAAAGCCACTCCCCCAGCTTCTTCATGGTACCAACAGACCCAGATTGGAGTGGTTTGGTTTTGTCAATTTAAAACTAATTCTTCAACCCTGAATTTCTTTAGCCACAGGCCCCAGAAAAAATGGCACATATGCTAAACCATTCCTAGTGTTGCAAAGCTGAAGTTGAGCTTTTACTGTTTCTGAACCAGAATCATTTCAGTTGTATTGCTGTCTATGGAGGGTCAGATGGCTCTCTGACATCATCAAAAATACCTCTACTTGTGTTTTGAAGATGAATGAAGGTCTTATGGGTTTGGAACGACTCGAGGGTGAATTATTAATGACAGAATTTTTATTTTTGGGTAAACTAACCTTTTAAATTTACATTTACAAAATGTAAAATGCAAAATTTACAAAAGAACCAAAAACTGGTGCAAACATGTAGCTTGTTTGTTTTGCTTTTAATAATGTTTTGTATTTTTACATGCTAAAAAGAACCTTCTAAAACTGAATCAATAAATTATGTTGTACTAGTATAGTATTACATGAATCTCTATTTGCAATTGAAAATACAAAAACCATAATCTGCCATTGAAATAAAATACAAAAATGTATTCCCATGTCGAAGCTCAGGATGGTGGTTCATTGTGATCCATGTCCAATTAAAATATGCAGGTGAGTATGTCTGGTGTGTCTTCACTGCAGCCAGCAGAGGGCAGAACAAGAAGATCTGGATGACTGCGTCTGTGGTGAACCGGCTAGGCTACCTCCTGCTGAGCCGCACCATTGACTAATATGTGGAATGCAAACAGATGATGTAGACGTTCCTGGTCACATCCTGATCAGAATAATGTGGAAGTGGGTTAGGTGTAGTTTAGCTTTTTGTTTCAGTGTGCAAGCTCATGACTACAGGCCTATTGTTTGATTTAAGAAGCATGGAAATGTTTTTAGGTTCCTTACAAATATTTTGTAGTTTAATTTAGAATCAAAAACAAAAGATCAATTTTCATTTATCTTATTTTCATTTTATTGCAAGATTATTTAGCGACTCGTTATCATTGTAAGAGTTGTTCAACTGGGATCGAAGTTCAAGCCTAGTTAACCAACTTGTATTATCGGTGACAATAAATGTTTGCGAACTCCACCAAGATGCAACTCATAATGGCTGTTCCACAAATATTATTTTATCCCGAAAAATCAAGAAACTGGGGTGCTGTCAAAAGAAACACTCATAAATAAAAAGTCCATTCAAGAACAAAAAGTCAGTATAGCTGAAAGTCTTGAATACGTGTGTGCTTTAAATGAAAGCTCCAGGATTTTGCCGGTGATCTTTCTGATTCCTGTATCTATATGCTAACCAGACGCCCAGAATCTGAAACAGGAAATATAACAAAATATAACTTGTTTCAGTATTACCATGTTTCATAAAATAGGTTTTCAGAAACAAAGGATGTCCAGTGTTTGCTCACCTCTGTAAAACTGAAAAACAGACTGACTCCTCCAACAAACTGTAAGGCGTCATCAGCATAGGCCTGGATTATAACTGAACATGGTTTACATGTTTGATCCTTGTAACAGCTCTGATGACAAAGAGAGGGCAGAAAATATTTTTTGCAACCACAATAAAACTCTATGTCAGGTGAAAGCATATAAACAAGATGATCTCATTCTCAGGTGATCATCTCAGACTGTTTGCTCAAGAGGTAAAAACGGTCTCTCAGTTATCATAGTAGAAGTATGTTTCCTTTTGGACACAATTATGAGCTATGAATACAAACAAAAGAACCTAGCATCTTGATGTTCAAAAGCTTACTGTATAAACACATTCACCAATTATTTAAGATGTTTAAAGAATCTTTCTAGAAGCATAAGGCACTTCATAATTCATCTTGGATTGAAAAGCAGGATTGTTCTTACAGCGACACAGCTCTCATTGTAGTTAACGTCAAGGAAGTCACAGCAATCCAGCGATCTTTCCAAATCCTCCTGCATTGATTCAGACTTATTCCATCCTATCTCCAGCAGCAGGTTCTGAAATTGAACAAAACACTTGAATTTAAAACCCAGGAATGAGGAAACCAATATCACCGTGCCAAAGTACTACAAACTATAATTACCTGTTGTTCTTTATTAATCGCCAGGCAGGCACATGATACGGAAAACTGCAGAATGAATACCATGAAGAGAATGACCATGTACTAAAGACCAGTTAAGGTTGCTTCACCATCATTTTGCACAAATTTAAAAGCTGTTGACAACAAAGGACATCCTTTCAAACACGAAAGCCAGACACATTAATAAAAGCGGGTTTAGAGCCTACAACACAAACTAAGTTGTATTGAACAGAGATAAAGCTCATGTAGACACATTATTGATAAGGAGAGAATTTCTAGAATGAGTAACTCAGAAGGATACAAAGAACAGGAGGACTTGATGATGCTTCATAGCGCCACACAATCCCATAATGGCTACAACGAAGAGAAACAATCCAACAGCAATGACAGCAGCCATCACCCTGAAGCTAGAGACCATCCCAAACCATTTGCCCCATGCTGCAACACCAACCATTAGAAGACTGACCATCTAAAAGCAAGAAAGATGGGTGATTACACTCATGAATATCAGAATAAAAACACATTCTCGTTAGGTTTTTCCAATTTAATGAAGTTACATATTGTTATTGCCATTGTTATGGTAATGAATAATATGAATATATGTAAAACAAACCTTTAAACAAAGACAAAACGTATTGTTCATGTGAATAAAAGCTACATTAATGTAAACCATTAGATACTTACCACATAAATAAGGTTCAAGATGCAAAGAGAAGTTTTGGAACAAACAAACCCACCACAAGCCATGATGAAATATCTATCTAGTGTACACTTCAACCATAGTCCGAAAATATCCTCTATGTAGGACTTTCTGCTTTGAGGTAAGTTGTATGGGGCTGGAAGTTGTCTAGCATTTGCTCAGTTAGACGCGTTTAACGCCATTGGTCCGTTCTTTATCTGTATGCAAATAAGCATAGTCCCCATTTGTAGGCTCCTGTTATCCCAAGGTGGAGCAATCATGGTAGGATGTCAGACTCATGTGGCGAATCGGTTCTTTCGAACGAGTCGTTCTAAGGTAGTTAGTTACGAATGCCCACAGTTCTGAATTCTGCGAGTCAGTTGTTCACTCAAGAACTGTTAAAACGATTCAGTGAACAAATTGTTCAGTCAGACGAGTGAATCTATTGTGACAGGTTTACATATATAATTCTTGAAATCTGAACTATTCTTGCATAGTTTTATTTTTTTATAAATAAGTATGATTTAATTTTTTGTTGTTGTCATTTTTCATCTCATGAGCAGTCCGTTTGCAATCACTTTAAAAATGGGACTATTCCCACCATCTTGAATTAATATAATTGTATCTGAAACCCTAATGCTAGTAAGATGCTCGTGTATGAGACTCGCTAACATTAATGTCTCTTATTTAAAAAAATAAATGAATTGATATACAGAAGTTCTAGACTTTGAAGGACTGAAACACCACCAATTTGTGGGGTACAAAAATTTTACTACAACAAAATAGTTTTTCACTACTCCCATACTTATAAGAATTACACATTTAGTATCTTATAGGGATAACATAGTTGTATCATACCATATAGATTTTAAAATAATTTTTAAACCCCAATGGAAAGCGTCACTTTATGTAAATACACCCCTGTCTTGTGTTGCAGTTGGTTCAGTCCGTTTGCCGACTGTAGCGTGATAACCCAGAGTCGGTGGATCAGTCACAGCACAGCTGTCTTTTCCATCTTAGTCAACTCATACATTGTTTTTCAAAATCAAAAAGCGTCAATTATACGATAATAATGTCTGCACCAAAGAAAGGAGATTTGACCGACACGGAGAAGGAGCTACTTCAAGTTATTGCTGCAGGTAATGATAGCATGATGCTAACAGGCTAACTGCAGATTAACACATTTAAGTTAACAGTTCAGAAAATTATCAGGTATATATAAAATATGCATAATTCACAGTTTTAAAAATTAATTCTTGATGTGGTGCATGCAAAACCATGTTTTCAATAATATGTACGATATGTTGTCATTAGATAAATACATATACGTACCAGTAAAAAGGTCGTTTAAAATTATTTCAATCAATTATTTTGGTTTTTCTTGGTGTTTAAATACTATTAAATACTCATGTGTTATTCTTTACAATAATGTTGGTTGAACTGTGTTGAATATTTGTAGGTAATGTGCAAGAAGCCTCTAGACTCCTTGGATCCAAAGATGTCAGGGTAAACTGTCTGGATGAGGTAAGGAAATTAAGTGGCATTATGCATTGTAATAAAAAAGGTTTAAATGTGGTTTTATTATCACTCTGTCAATGGTAGTTTATTTTTTATTTTTTTTAAAGCATTGTATTGAAAACAGGCTGTGTAGAGTAACCTGTCCAAATCAGATGTCCCTGGCACTTGTAGGCTTTCAAAGCAGTTGCCTGGAAATTATATTGATTGTCTTTCATTACGAATCCTTCTGTTGAACCCAGATGCAAACCAATTAAACAAAAATGACAGTTGTTGTTCTTGGATAGCAAATAAAGAGTTTTTAATATTTTTCTTTAACTTGATTTAAGAAATTGTTTACCCAAAAGTCTAAAATTGCTTAACTTATTCACCCTCAGACCATGCAAGGTATAGAGGAGTTTGATTCTTCATCTCAGTTGATTTTGAGAAATGTACATCACTTGCTCAAAATTTACAGATTCACTTTAGTGAATGGGTGCCGCCAGAATGAGTCTAAACGGATGATAAGAACATCACATTTCAGTATGAGTGTACTTGCTGTCTGAAATACTGAAAGATGACTTAAAGCAGGGGTGTCAAGCTCAGTTTCTGAAGGGCCGGAGTCCTGCAGAGTTTAACGTTTAGTTCCAACACACTTACTATACTGTTTTCATTAAGCCTAAAGGACTTGATTAGTTGGATCAGGTGTGTTTAATTAGGGTTGCAGCTAAACTCTTCAGGACTCCGGTTCTCCAGGAATTGAGTTGAACACCCCTGTCTTAAAGAAACAGAAAATCTTTAATATTTAAAATGTAAATTAAATATAAATTTACATTTTCATTTTCTTTTCAGTATGGCATGACCCCTCTAATGCACGCTGCATATAAGGGCAAGGCAGACATGTGCAAACTGCTGCTGCAGCATGGAGCAGACGTCAACTGCAACGAACACGAACATGGATACACCGCACTCATGTTTGCAGGACTCTCAGGTCTCAACCACAGATGCTGAATTCTTTTGATTCTTGCTCTGTTAATTTGACTGTAATTTATGCTAATAATATGCAAAAGTAAGTCATGGAGTACAATCTATTGTACAGGAAAGATGGATATCACCTGGATGATGTTGGATGCTGGAGCCGAGACAGATGCAGTGAACTCAGTCGGTAGAACAGCAGCACAAATGGCTGCTTTTGTAGGTATGACAAAGTTGTGGCCTTATGGGAAAAGCAGTGTGCTTTACTGGTCAGTTTAAATTTATTGGGTTGGTAATTTGTTACTATTTTGAAATAAAGCTCTTATTCTTACCAAAGCTGCATTTATTCAACCAGAATACAGTATAACAGTAATTTTACAAAATGTAATAAAATAACAAAATGCATTCCTGCGATTTATAGATCAGAATATTCAACAGACGTTACTACAGTCTTAGTAATGTTGACCTGCTTAATATTTTTGTGGAAGGTAATTTTATTTTTTTTTTTTTAATGATTACGTATAGTATTTGTCTGAAAGAAATTTTGCATTGAACATCACTGAAGATCAATTTAAGCATCTTTGCTCACTAAAAAATGTTTTTACTGGCCCAAAGCTTCTGAAAAGTAGCATGTCAGATTTTGAGAGGACTTGTTGTTGTTATTTTCTAAAATTGAATAGTAAATATAATTTTAATTACTTATATTTTTCAGGGCAGCATGACTGTGTGACGGTCATCAATAACTTCTTCTCCCGGGCGAGGTTGGATTACTACACAAAACCACAGGGGCTGGAAAAGCAACCAAAACTCCCTTCTAAACTTGCTGGACCACTGCACAAAATTATAATGAGTACCAACCTCAACCCTGTAAAGGTGCCTTTTTTGTCTGAACCATATCTACTTATGGGAAGCACATATAGCATAGCTGTGCCTCGGATATCCCAAGTTTGAGTCCTGACTCGTGATGCTTTCACAGTCCCCTCCCATTTTTACTGTCCTATCAAATTAAAGGTGGAAATGCTCATAAATACAATTTAAAAAGGTTTATTATTGGTCTTTCTGATCCTGATGACTATAATACAAAAAATCATCAAACCATGTACAAAACAATTAATTCTAAACTGTTGGCTGGTTGTGCTTTTGATTTGTTTGGCTGCAGATAGTGATGGTGGTGAAAGAAAACCCTCTGCTGATGGATGTGGAAGCACTTGAGAAGTGCCGCAAGGTCAGTTGCATTCGTTCTGCATTATACGTGTACATTTCAGAGCTGAGTTGAGATTTATTACAGTAAAACACAGTAGTTGAATTAAAATCTCACCCAACTTTTTCACGGTTAACAACTTTGTTATCCAGGTTCTAGAGCTGATCTGTGAGAAGTGCATCAAACAGCAGGATATGAATGAGGTGTTGGCCATGAAGATGCACTACCTCAGCTGTGTGCTGCAGAAATGTGGCTCTTTCCTGAAAGAGCGACAGGACAAACTTGATAGCCTAATCAAAAGGTGAAATATTTTTTTATATATATATATATGTAATATTACAAACGTTATGTCTCAGTGAGGTTTATTTACATTCAGCAAATATGAATTAAATTGATATATTAAAGTGACAGTAGTGTATAAACTAAATTTACACCAATAAAATGTAATGTACTCTAACTCAAAAAAAACTTCTCTCAGCCTTTTGAAAGGACGAGACAGTGATGGCTTCCTGGTATTCCAGGAGAAATTCATTCGGGAGTGCATTAGGAAATTTCCATACTGTGATGCCACATTATTGCAGCAGCTGGTCCGGAGTATCGCTCCAGTGGAAATTGTGAGTATGCATAACACTGACCTCTGTTTGCTCATGTAGAAGATACTGGAAGTTTAATAAAATATCATAGCCTAAACTAGAAAGACTGAACCACATTCAATGTAAAAGAGCCTCACCAGTCCTGTTCTGACAGGGAAGTGACCCCACTGCTCTGTCAGTGCTCACGCAGGCCATCACGGGTCAGGTGGGTTTCATGGACGCAGACTTCTGCACGACCTGTGGTGAGAAAGGAGCAGAGAAAAGGTGCTCCATCTGCAAAATGGTAAATAACGGGATTTGGTTACATGCCTTCTGCACTTATTCCAAAATAGAAAAAAAGTGTCACATGGTTCGCTGAGGCTTTACATTTTTTTCTTAAATCTTACATTTTCTTACATTTCTTAAATTCTTCAGGTGATCTACTGTGACCAGGTCTGTCAGAAGCTGCACTGGTTTAGCCATAAAAAGATCTGTAAGATGTTACAGGAGCAGAGAGAGATGCACGAAGCCGAGTCTGCATCACGACTACAGAAACAAGCCAAAGGTATTTAAACCCAATTAATTTTGCATTACTACAACATTTATGAGACGTATCATGGTATTGTTATAGTTCCTGCACTCATGTAATTTAATCTCAAGCATCACATCAAGAAAAAAATATTCTTTAACAACGTTGTAAGCTTGAAATCTGAATTAAATGTAACAAGAATAAAATAACAAGAGTCATTAATTTTGTTCATTTAATTAAATTTTTTTCTCTAAGAGGAACCACATCAGAGTAACTTGCACTTTTCACACTGTAAGGTTTTGATTCACAAAACCAATGTTTTTCGCGAATTGCACTACACTGTTAATTCTGTATGTTTTTGATTTACCAAAAACACAAATCATAAGAGTCGTTTACTTCAAGAATCAAGCTGCACTGTTCATGCTGTATGTCATTTGTTTCAGGAAATAATCTGCAGTGTTTACATTGTAAGGTTTTGATTCATTGAAAACAACCATATTATGCAAGTCATCTATTACGAGAATCAGGCTACATATTTCTGATTGACAAAATAAAAAAAGAGCCAAATCATAAAAGTAATTTGTTTTAAGAGTCAAGCTACAATGTTACTAAAAGACCAAACTAAAAGAATCGAATGATGAAAATCATTTGTTTTGAGAATGGAGTTACACCGTTCATGCTGTATGTTTTTGTTTATCTTTTTCACACTGAAACTGATAATAGGCTTGTAGTAAAAGATTTGAGATTCCAATACAACTGGATCATTCAACTAAAGAATTGGGATACATATTTAGAAAGAAACACACACTTTTTTCATTTAATCATTTTATTTAAAACAATTGTCATTAAAATAGCTGAGATGATTTAAGCTCTCTTTTTCTCCTCCGTAGCTGAGGCTGATCAAGCATTGGAAGAGACAACTGGCACTATGGAGGAGCTCTCTGTCAGTCAGAGTGAGACCAGCTCCTCAGACGTTACCTCAGAGACGGTCTCTGTTATTGCAGACTGAATCGCAAAGAATCGATCATTTCAACCCAGCAACCATCACTATCATCTTCATTGAAGACTCATCTAAGACAAAAGAGAGCAGATCTGTGACGCCGCCAGAGGTTCTGAACCAGATGCTCTTCTCAAAGCACACAAAGTAGGAGAAAACCACCAAAAGCATTCCCCCCCCCCAGATGCACAGGGGACAAAATGTAGATGTTCTTTCTGTTTGAATGTTTTAAATCTTTTTACATTATGTTGTAAAAATATGTATTTATGTACGTAAAAATCATGTATTGAGCGTCTTGTGTGTGTGTGTGTGTGTGTGTGATGCAGGTTTTGCTTTAGGACAGATATTATAATATATTGCTTCAAGACCTATGCCTTAAAATATTTAGTTTGATCTTATGAAAAAGGATCAAATTAATGGATGGCAGCAGCTTATGAGTTTTCTTAAATCTGTAGCAGCTATCTGAATGCAACAGGTATTTTTGGAGATGCCAGATATTTAAATACAGTAAAATGGTTTCACAAATTAAGTAAATAGATTTTCTGTCCACAAGTTACTAATAGATGGCATGTTCTATGAGGAACATGTCAAATATTAGATAGCTCTCACTGTACAAATATTTCAGAAAACACATTAGACGTGACGATGTTTATTGAGTTTGAAATGACAACGTATGAGCTGTTTTTCATTGATTTAAACCACTTGGCCTGGTCAAATGTTCCATCGCGCGAACGAGAGTGAAGGCAGAGGTCTGGAAATCATCTGAGTTTGACGGTGAGTATACCCGACGCAGGTTTGCTTGAGTCATGTAGATGGTTCCACTGAGACGTGCTTGCACCGGTCCAGTTCATAATAGAAAAATGGATGATGGATTTGGGCACGGATGGGTTTTCTGGATCGTCAGAATGACTGCTAGAGAAAACATACCTAGTCAGCTCCTGTGATGCATTTGCTGTAGTTTAAACATTACAAATATTTGAAAACTACTTTGAAACTGACTCTGTACGCCTCTTTCTTGAGCCTTGCTGACCTTTTAATATTAAGACAGTTTAGATTAGAAACATAAATACTGGAATTTATTATGATGGTAATAGTTTGTTAGCGAACCTTTACTTACCTTCTGGTTTTGTGATGGAGTTGGTCTTTTTCTTCCTGTAGGAGGCGGTAGTGCTCGTCTTCCAAATGCGATCGTATCAAGCACCCTCTGTCTTTCTACATTGAAGAGCTTAAACGCCCGTTGTCTTTCCTCCTGCTTCACTCCTGCCAATTATACAGTACCTCACTGCTTAAAAGTTTGGAGTATTTAGGATTTTTTCTATGTTTAATGAAAACCATTATGCTTACTGCATTTACTTAAACGTACAGTCAAAATTGTAATCTGAAAATATGTTCTTTACTATATTGTTAAATGTAATTTATTACTGTTATGGCAAAGCTAAATTTTCAAAATTATTAGTCTCCATTGTCACCATAGAAATCTTAAATATACGGATTTAAATCTTACCCCAAACATTTCTTATTCAGTTCAACAGCATTTTGAAATATTTGATCACATTTAGTGAATTATTCTAATATTGTGTGATTTTGGATGCCAACCTTTTCTATCTAAAAACTTCACAGATGTCAAATGGTGCAGCACATACTGGCGGTATTCAGGATCTTGGGTGAAGGGGTTCAGATATAAAGCTGAAACAGAAAATGCATTTTTTTTATGACTTTCTGCCAAAGCATTTACTGCAAAGAATCTACACTCATTGTAATACTGATACTGCATATTGGTTTTTGGTTTTTGTAAAAATGGTATAAAAATGAGCTTTTTAAATACCATGGAGTATGTATGGTGAGCTATACTAGGAAACACAATGGTTGAAGGACTTAATGAGAGATGGTGATCTCAGGTTCTCACAGAGAGTGTGGAGGTCCTGCATGTTCTTCAGCTCTGACACTGTCTCCTCCAGACACCTCATCTGATTATTGAAGAGGAGCAGCACTTGAAGACATGTCAGGTGTCTCAATGCCCCTGAGTTCAGGCAGAAAATAATTAGACCTTAGAAATAAATAAATATAAAACATCTTTATTGCACAAACTGACCTGAAACAGAGAGAATGTCGTTGTTCTGTAGGTAAAGTTCTGTTAAGCAGCAGTTAAATGAAGGTCTGGAAAGCTGTCTGATCTGTAAAGTCACTCTTGTTAGACTTTCTTTCTTGTTAGAAGTTTCTTTTTTTGTTTCATGGAAAGTGTATCACAGCTTTGTAGTTTTTTTGTTTTTTTTTGCATGAATAAACTGTTTAACAGTATTTTAAGCTTCAAAACCTGGACAGGTAAAGCAAAAAATTAGACACAAATTCTAATTTTAGTCAGACAATCTAACCTTGTTATTGTTAAGCCACACGCATCTCAGCATGGAAAACCTTGACAAATCAGGAGTGTAAGTCAGTCCTCTAAAAACAGATGGAAAACGAAAAGGCAATAAACGAAAGAAATGCAAATACTTTTCAAATTAAATAATTTTTAATGCATATTATAAATTATGATACATTTAATAAATGTTGGTGTCATCTTATTACCTAAAAACTTTATGTATGTCCATTACATTTATTAATATATTTCTCTAATCACCTTCTGGCGAGATGAACGTGGGTCACATCTGTGTCACGCTGAATCACGCGCTTCGGCAAAGGATCTTCATTCTGCTGTGATAAAGAAAAAAAATATAACTGATGCCATAAGTGAACAACTGTGAAAATGAATTTCTAAAGTGCAGTCCATACATATGTGCAGTCTTGCTGTTTGTATATTTCCATGTCTGAACCAGAGCCTGCTGCTCTGAACAAGACAAGACAAGACTCTCGCCGGTTGCTAGGAGACACACTCCACTCTTGTTTGATTGATGTCCAATCACTGCTCAGAATTCCTTTTGATCGCGCATGCTGACAACGTCACGTCTCGGTTGATGTTTTTATGCGATTATTTTCTTCTCTCGTCCGTCAGAGGGCACACTTTTCCTTAAAATTCCACCACGAGAAGCAAAAGTGTGACACAGGTTTTTTTGCGCTCGCGTTGTTTACATTGATTGCGATTTAACTAATTTGATGTAACGTACCTTTTATGGTATATTAGAGCATTTTGCATATTCAGGTCCAGGCATATCTTTCTTATCTTGTTATTTTATGCGCGAAATAACACGATATATAATAACATTTAATAATAATGATGATAATAATAATAATAATTATTATTATAATTATTATAATAATCTATCTATCTATCTATCTATCTATCTATCTATCTATCTATCTATCTATCTATCTATCTATCTATGTTATGTATTTGTTATAAATCAGTTTTAAAAGTTTAGTATGGAAACTGCTGTTTCAGGCGATACACAGTACATACTGTACTTCAATACGCAGTTATAGTATCAGTCAATCAATCAATCAATCAATCAATCAATCAATCAAACCTCGTCAGTCGTTTTCACCTCATTTTTAGTATAAAGATTAAATCATCTCGCCAGACCGAATGATTGCTAATTAACTTTTGCTTAAATGAGGAAATAATATTTTCTCTGACACTTTTAGTAAGTAATTTTCACTATAAATACTTTGTGGGCAGATTTATGCTTGCAACATCCTTTAAAAAAATCACGGACAACGTTTGCTTACATAAAGTGCCGAGTGTTTAACGGCACAAAAACATCTCTAAGTGAATTAGGGGCTCTCGGGGAGTCCGGTGCGCACTGATTCGGCTCCAGATGTTGGAGCACCTCACAGGGTCGAGTGTTTCTCTGGGTGTGGTTTAGAGGAGAGACCGACTGCGCTTATTTTATCATTCCGCTCACCTGAGCCTTTGCCAAAAACTGGAGGCGGGGTGCGTATATATACACTGTATATATAACCCAAGACATGATAGTGAGTGAGAATCATTCAGACTCAAGGAGCATCTCTCCGCAGGCTGTGGGCTATTTGACATCACCATGTATATAAACGCACCCGAATCGTGCAACTTCATGTTTTTATTTTGCTTTTTAATAAAGAGTGGTCTGACTTTGAAGAACGATGCTACGGAGATTTTCTACTCTCACGTGGTCAGTCCCGTGCAGGATGCTCAGAGCAACGCGTCTCTGAATCGCGCGCGCTCCGGTGGAAGAGCCTTCACAGCGCACGAGAGAGGTGAGTTCACGCGCACAGTTGAACATAAAATGTTTTAGAGAAATGCAGTTTGAATCTACACTTGATAGATTTTAAATCAGTTACGCTCAACAACTATCAACAAATGTTTCATTTAAGTCAAAAGTAGCCTATTATTTAGACTCAACCGAGATACATTATATATTAGACACATTTATATTTATATAGACACAACAAACTGTTATGGTTTAAATTGAGCTCTTTAAGGTAAAATGTCAAGATACTACTTTTATAGTGTTCTTTAAGCAACCTGAAAGTAGTTATAAGTCTTATAACCAAATATTGGTTTCTATTATTTTACTTCTATCATGAGAAGTAAATGTTTTCATGTTCATTCACAAAATAGAAAGCAAACGGAACAGGCGATTTTATCCATACATAGTAGGAGAGATTGGGGCTAGTTGTCACACTTTGCATTCAGTTGAATTTTTATTTTAGAAGTTTATCTAAAGTAAGTCATTTGCTGTATAGATATATTTTATGACTTGGCCACCTCGCACAGTTATTGCCCAAGGTCCACATTAAATTTTTTTCTGTTTTTTTTCAACTGTTTTTATTGTGACTGTACACAAATAAAGTTACACATAAATAACTCGACAACTTTCATCTTCTGAACAAAATGAATACATTATAAATTTCAACCTATTAAAGCAACAACAAATCTGCTTGATCAGATCACGGACAAGACTCTTAGACTCGATATGAACTCAGTTGTTTTCATATTAGAGAACAGATGAGGTGGAGTTGCTTCAGAACAGTGAGTAAGACAGGGACAAGCAGTAGTCCCTTAATTTATTCCTAAAGTAGTGATGGTTGTTTATGCATTTTTGTAGGTACAGTAGTTAGTTTCAAATAAACAATTAGTTTACTTTTTGGCAGAATTTGTTATTATAATGAACTTAATTATTTCCTGGATTTTCTATTACCACAGTCCCTAAACATTAAAAAACGAATACCATGTAAATGCAAGAAATGGGATTAAAATATTTTCCCCATTTTTTTCTATTCGGAGAAAGAAAAATATACTGAATATTATAACAATTGTGTGATTGGCTGTTAAGTAGGGCCAGGGTGGGCCAAGCTTTTGATAGGATGACTTGGGACCGTGGGCCACCCTATCAAACTAACTACAATTGAAGAGTATTAATGATTTGCAATTAACTGAATGTTCCAATCTTAGGGAGAACGTTAGCAATTCATATGGCAAAATACAAATGACATCTCTTGGCTCACAACCACTTTGAGCAGCAGAGATAAAAGAGTGCAGAGCACAATTTCCACTGAATGAATCTTGTCAGACTTGTAGACTGGAGGTGCAGTTCAGCTTTTCAGAAAGTCTCCAGGGGGAACCGTGTTTGTTTTTTTGAATGACCGTAACTTGAAGTAGGAAGAAAATTTCCCTCCAATCCCCATTCATCACGTCCTGTCATGGAGAGGGGGGCACATTGTAACTGAGTTTTGTTGCTGCTGTGTGAATGGATTTTGGCTTGGGTTACGCTGACAGGAGGCTCTTCTCTGAGCCAGAACAATACTGACAGTATAGCCAGCAGCACCGGCGAAATCTGACAATAAGAGGCTCAGAGTCGTCATTCATCTGTACGCTAAACCATTTCCGCTCAGTTCAGATAAGGGCTTAAGTAAAGCAAACCAAGCATATCATCCATACCACTAACGTTTATGTCTGTTCACCAACCGTCAAGAAACTGCACCAAGGTGAATCCTATCATAGATTTAACGACTTGTGTTGATCTGATATTAATATGCAAATCTGGCTAAATGTTATTTATCACTTTGTCTTCCAGAACGAATTCCAGTCGGCTGCAGAGAGTTACGATCCACAAAGTATATCTCCGATGGCCAGTGCACCAGCATAAACCCTGTTAAGGAACTGGTGTGCACAGGACAGTGTCTTCCAGCAAAGATGCTGCCCAACTGGATTGGCGGATATGGAAGAAACTTCTGGAATCGCCGAAACAGTCAGGACTGGCGCTGCATGAACGACAAAACCCGGACCCAACGGATTCAGCTCCAGTGTCAGGATGGCAGCACCAGGACCTACAAGATCACAGTGGTGACCTCCTGCAAATGCAAAAGATACACGAGGCAGCATAACGAATCGGGGGTCAAGTCTGAGGGATATGCTCATACCCAGATAAAAAAGCAAAAGAACAAAGGTGGCACCAGGACGGAAAGCTAAACGAGTCTGCGCTCGGACTGAGCTAGATTTTTCCCATTTAAAAAGACTCATTAAGAACGAGAGAGCTTGTGACGTCAGCTCACAGGAGCACTGAACTTTTCTTTGTGCTGCCTTTGAGAGCAAGTGCAGGGCTCGGAGTTCACTGTGAAACCAGATGTCCTCTGCAGTCTCTGGAAAGAAGAGAAAATAGAGACAAGATATCATCATCACCAATCTAATCTCAGTCAACATGCAGCCAGTAGTGAAGACATGTACATTATAACGTCAAAGAGACTGACAATGACAGCTGCATATTACCTTACAAATATGTTTTTTTGTCGTCACTGCCTGATATATGTGGTAATCACTTGCTGTGGTATTTACTGTGTTCAGCGACAATAAGAGCAGTTCTCATACCCGGGAAATGCATAGCTACATGTAAATTAACCTTCATGCATTTGTTTATGTTATTGATTGTTTTGCAGGACCTTTATTTGTAATATTGTGACGTATAAGCTGATGTAATATATTTTGCCTTGACTTTGCTCTGACTTTGAAACCTTTTTAGTTTGTGCAAGCATTATTTGGACAAGATATTGCACTATAGTGACAATGCTCGTATTGGTTATTATGGTGTAAAAGCATTAAAATTGAATCATCTGAAAATGTCTCAGTATAATAATTTATATCTGAAGTGACATTCCAAATGATGCCTATTAACTGAACTATAAGGTCCCTTCATTATAATACAATTATATAAAATAAACTGGTTAGGAAATTATTTGTAAAAATAGTGAAAATTATTATTAAACTAAGAATATCAATTATTTAGAATAACATTTGATATGCCTCCTTCATCAGCAAACAGGTGTATAATGACAAAGTGGTTTTAAAAGGCAAATATTAAATAATTTGATTTTGTCATTGATCAGCTGTCATCACAGACAAATACTCTACGACAAGTCGTTTAAAATTAGTTTACGTTTTTTTTACATTAGTTGCCACATGTGAGTGTATTAGTAACTCATTTTATCCTAATATTGATTATAGTTTCTTTTTCAATATAATGGAAATGACTATTAATCATGCACTATTTATTATTTATTTTACCATAACAATTTAAATAGTTTTTCCAGTATTAATTCAATGAATACTTATATAATCATTTAATAGTAACATCAAATTTTAAAGTGTACTATGAAGTCATTCTATATACTTTCTACTGTATGTACATTCATATATTTGATAATACCTAGACTATCAAAATCTACTGCGGGTGGCAGATCTTTTTCTTATTTAGCACCAAAACTTTTAAAAAATTTACCTAATACTGTTCGGGAGGCGGGCACACTCTGTCAATTTAAATCTAGATTAAAGACACATCTCTTTACTCTGGCATACACTTAGCACACTAATACACATCTATTAATCAAATCCGTTAAAGGATAGTTATGCTGCATTAATTAGATCAGCCAGAACCAGGAACACTCCCCTTAACACAAGATGTACTTGTTACATTGTAAAAAGAATTGCATCTAGGCTAATATTAGTCTGTCTCTCTCTTATTCTGTTTCTCAGTCCGTATCCAGATCAGATAGTGTATCAGCACACAGAGATGATATTCATTGGAAACCAGAACACCTAGATGAGCCCTGTGGACAGATCACCAGAACCAAATGCACAAAAACATACACACACTATAAGTCCTTTGCACAATCTGACATGCCCTTAAAATTAAACTTGAAATTAGGTGCTTGGTGTCCGGTCAGAAAACTGGCCCCAAATAAGCTTGTTTTTTTTTTTCTCCATTCTCTCACGGATAGGGTTTTGGTTCCTTGCCGCTGTTGCCTCTGGGTTGCTTAGTTGGGGGCACTTAATTTCTAGTGATCATCATAATTTTGATTACAGAGACTGCCACTGCATTTGATAAATAAACAGTTTAGTCATTATACATTACCATCACTCTATTCTCTATTATGTTCAGAAGCCTTCTTTGCTACAATTTGTATGTTAAAAGCGCTATATAAATAAATGTGACTGATTGACTTGTTTTAATACTACAATGCTTGTAACTAGGCGTACTAGTAATGGTAAGTAGCTACCAGTAAAAGAAAGTTAAGGACGTATATGTTAAAACGGCTTGCCATAATTTGGTAGAAGTTAGAAAATAAATCCTAAAAAATATTTAAATGTCCTTGTCCAAAAAACCCCAAAACAAAACAGTTTAATTAACACATGTTGAACTTTTGCGCATGTATTTTGATTCGGAATATCAATTTATAAAACATTAAATTACGCTATACAATGGGATGAGATCCCAGCTGCTGCAATGTCTTGAGTGGATAACTGGCTCTGGCTCGCTCTGATACAGAGCAACAGCGGGAAAGCTGCAACCCTACTGCCGCAAAACATAGCTCAAATCACCCGCCGAATGGCGATGCAGAGTCGGTTAACAGCCTCTTCTCATGAACACGGCTACCACAAGTGAGGAGCTTATTAGGACGCTGGAAAAAATGCAGCAGGAGCGCTGTTCTTCCTCCGACAGGCCTCTGGATCCCGGCAGTCTGCTGGAACGCGACGCCGAGCGCAGCGCGGACCGGCTCGGTCGCGCGGCGGTGGATTTCCCGGTAGCTGTAGTTCTTCCCGCCGGTGGCTCTGGGGAAAGAATGGGACTGGCCACACCGAAACAATTCTGCTCCATTCTCAACAGACCTCTGATAAGCTATACGATTCAAGCGTTTGAGAGGTGAGACTTGATATTCCGTGTCAGTGAGGACATGAAAATGATTATATTAACCTGCATACTTGACACGCAAGTTACTTTGTTATTAGCAGACAAAAACAGAACAACAATAAATCATTATGCCTGTCACAATTACGTCCGTTAGTTTGACAACTGGACTTCCCCTCCCCTAGTAAACAGGCAGCAGTCCAAGGACACCTACTGCATGTAGATCTTGTCCAGAACAACTTTTTCAATCCTTATTAAGAACATCTGCAGATGCTGCAAGACCTGGGAAAGGCTAAAAGCACTTGACATTGACTTGGCATATTTAATAAATTGCACTGTGAAGTAAAAGGTTGCTGTGAGTTTCATACTCAAAAAGCTGTCACTTCAGTTTTCAGGGACAAAAGCATAAACTTAGAGCTGTTGTGATTCATTTTGGGAATATTACATTTCAATATGACAGATGTGGCCTAAATAAACATACCTGAGATATTAAATTACACTTTTCTGTGTGTTCTGGTATATGTACTTCCATACACTCTAGTTTTCATTTCTGTAATATGTATGTCAATGTATTCCTGCATAGTTCAGAAAACAGTTTGCATTGGAAAATGTAATACTGCGATAACTAAGTAGTACTGTACAGCTGAGTAGTACTTCCTGAATGTTCTATATATTATGAATGTGTGTACAATATAATGTGGAATAAGTACATCTGAATACTTTTTGCTTACTGTTTTATGAATATACAAATTAATTGAAGGGTAATTTCAAACCAAAGTGCTCAAAAATGTAGCTTACTTCGAAGGGTGCAACTGATGGATACTTTTAATTTGTTAAGACTTAATTGACTTTGAAGAAGACGCAGAAATGCATTCAGTTTTGTGGTCGCCTACACCGGGGCTTCTCAACTTTGGCCCTCAAGACCCATTTTTTCTGCTGAGTTTAGCTCTAACCATTAGCTGCTTTTAATTAGGGTTGGAGCTAAACTCTGCAGAAAAGTGGATTTTGTAGTTGGGATTCCTCGCCTCTGGAAGGAATAGGGTTGAGTATGAGAATGTAACTATCATTAAAAAAACACCCAGAATACCCAAGCGAATGACTAACTAACAGTGCGCTCAAACGTCTTAGAAGCTGCTCAACAACACACTGACAACCAACAACATCACACTAGCATTGTGGAGGGTTTACAAAGGGTCATATACAAATCTCAACTCTTTATTTTATTAGATGCCACAAGAGGCACTTACAGCCAGTGTTGTTATCGTTAGCTAAAACTACTATTATTTATTTATTTTTTGTTAATTGAAACACAGCAGACATAGGCTAAAATGCAAATGTGTTAGGCAGGAGTTACTAAATTGATATAGGGAAAAACTAAATAGAACTTGTAACTACAACAAAATAAATTAAACCTAAATACACACACTTGTTTGTGTCAAAAAGGCTTGTTTTTACAAGTATCCTCATTAGGGATGCTGATTTCGGTTATTTCTCGTAACCGACAACTGACGCTCGTTCACCGATTATTACCGGTTAACCGACAACATTATTTTAAAATAGAATTTCATTCAATTAGAAAGGATAAGCGCCTGTAACCCGTTAAAAAAAAATAGTCATATTTGTTCCTTGTACATGCGCAAAAACTAGCAAACAACAGAAGACGAAGATTCACATGATCATATCTAACATTATTTCATATCATACACCTGCAGCACTTTTGCGATCAGAGAAAAAACATAATAAAGGATAAATAGGCCTTTAATAAGCTTTTAATCTAGGCTAGTATTAGTTTTTAGTGATATTGACACTGGAGACGAGAATTAGACATTTCTATGTCATCAAAAATTAGTAAAAAAAAAATAACAACAACAAAAAAAATAAGGATATACAGTACAGGCCAAAAGTTTGGACACACCTTCTCATTCAGTGTGTTTACTTTATTTTCATGATCATTTACATTGGTAGATTCTCACTGAAGGCATCAAATCTATGAATGAACACATGTGGAGTTATGTACTTAACAAAAAAAGGTGAAATAACTGAAAACATCTTTTATATTCTAGTTTCTTCAAAATAGCCCCACTTTGCTCTGATTACTGCTTTGCATGCTCTTGGCATTCTCCCGATGAGCTTCAAGAGGTAGTCACCTCAAATGGTTTTCCAACAGTCTTGAATGAGTTCCCAGAGGTGTTTAGCACTTGCTGGCCCCTTTGCCTTCACTCTGCGGTCCAGCTCACCCCAAACCATCTCGGTTGGGTTCAGGTCCGGTGACTGTGGAGGCAAGGTCATCTGCCGCAGCACTCCATCACTCTCCTTCTTGGTCAAATAGACCTTACACAGCCTGGAGGTGTGTTTGGGGTCATTGTCCTGTTGAAAAATAAATGACTGTCCAACTAAACGCAAACCAGTGGTTACTCCTTACCAGTGGTTTCCTGGCAGCTATTTGACCATGAAGGCCTGATTCGCGCAGTCTCCTCTTAACAGTTGCTCTAGAGATGGGTCTGCTGTGTGGCATTTATCTAGTCTCTGATCTGAGCTGCTGTTAACTTGCGATTTCGGAGGCTGGTGACTTGTTGAGCTTGTTTTCAGAGCAGAGGTTACTCTCGGTCTTCCTTTCCTGGGTCGGTCCTCATGTTTGCCAGTTTCGTTGTAGTGCTTAATGGTTTTTGCGACTCCACTTAGAGACACAATTAAAGTTTTTGCAATTTTCCAGACTGACTGACCTACATTTCTTAAAGTAATGATGTTCACTCGTTTGTCTTTAGTTAGCTGATTGGTTCTTGCCATAATATGAATTTTAACAGTTGCCCAATGGGGCTGTCGGCCCTAGAAGGTGTGTCCAAAGTAGAGTATGTATACCCGACCCAAGTCCCGATGGTACTCGACGGGCCGGGTTCGGACAGATATTTAGAAAGGATTCTCGGGTTCGGGTCAGGCTCGGTCACATCAGTGCGAATGTGCACCTGTGTTATAACGACGCTTTTAACGATGCTCTCATCTCTTGACATTTCCGAACGCCTTCCAACAGTTGCTTAATAAAAGCGGGCTTTCCACACAAAAAAGTGCATGTGTCATTAGTATGAGAAAAAATAATTAAATCGGGCTGGGATCGGGCTCGGACATAAATATCTTAATGCCTGTCTGGGCTCAGGTCGGGTTCGGTTACTGCTTTGTCGGACGAGGGCCGGGCTCAAACAGAAAAATGCGGCCCGATCCGCACTCTAGTTCAAAGGTAGAAGGTACAAAGGTCCAAAGGTAGAAGGTGTGTCCAAACTTTTGGCCAGTACTGTATACTGAAGGTGTAGAAGAGTTTGTTTCTACATTGAAATGGATTTGGAGAACTGTCAACTGTCTATAATTCACAATAACATGTGCACATACCCATACTTCCCATGTTGTCCTCTTATATCAAGATCCACTAAATCCACTAACATATTTGTTTACAACTATGTTTGTAAACCATGCTTGATCTTTGCATATTTTTAGATCACTATGGATGAAAAAACATCTCAGCTAAACAGGGGAGGCTCTATTTGGACAATGTGTCAAATTGCAAAAGGACACTGAACATACATAAAGATTACTGGAAGAGTTAAAAATGAAAAATTGACATGTAAATGTACTAAGTATATATAACATCACACAACATCCAACCCAGTTCCCTGATATATGGGCCTTTGATTATAAAATGTAGGTGAATAACTTTTTTAATACAGAAAAGTGTGTCTATCATGAAGACTTTAGACTTCCACTCCTTCCCATCATTCAGTAGGTAAGAAGCATTCTAAATGGAATTTGTCCATCTGAAATGCATCTTTTCAGGCTTTCTACATCAGTACGCTGTGGGCTCTCCAGAAAGCTTCAAAATAGCTTTCTTTAGCCTCCATTAGCTTTTCATCTTTTATAGCATGTAGGATACGGTTCCTTCACAGAGAAAGCAAACTCTAATAACCTGTCTAAAGAAAACAAAATTACATTTTCAAAAATTACATACTTTGCTTGTTTATAATATAGGTTATCTGATTTTTTTTTTGGTGGTGGGGGGGGGGTTGTTAATGTCGAAACTTCAAAAGAAATAACAAAATAAAAAAATAATTAGAAGATGATTAGTAAATATTTCAGAAACATATAATAGTCCATGCAAATCATTATTAGCAAATGATTGTCTTGTTATGTGGAACTTCTCTGAAAGTGAGGATGCAGTTTGAACCGTGCCCGAGTGCGTTTTACCAACAAAGCACGGTTCATTTGACTAGTGTGGTTGCTTCATTAAGCAGTCCCTGACCCGCTTGGAAGAGGTGTGCCAGAGCACGGTTCATTTGGAATTGGGTGCGGTTCACATGTAATGTGAGCGCTAATCATGCTGGAGCACGGAACAGGACGTGCGTTGTCATGTTTCGCAACGCTCCAAAACCAACATAGCGTGGAAAGAATCGCTTCGGTCTATGGCAGAGGTGCAATATTTGTTTAACAATAGGCTGTAAGAGGGCTGTGGACCACCACGGACCAAACGACTCAAAATTACTATCCACAAAGTATTCTTAAATCCGTCGGACCATAATGAGGTAAGCATGCTCGAATGCTGAAACCCTATGTGAGTGCAGGCCAGAGGGGGAGGGGGGACAATCGTACTCGGGCCTGGTTCACGGCAACCATGCCTAGTGTGAGTACACCCTGAATGAATCGATTTGATTCACAAACTAAATGTTGAAAAACAAAAATTAATTCTTTAAATGTATAAGTGTTTAATTAAATAGATTTACTTTTTTGATAGTCTAATTTAGACATTCTTCTAACTATAAGTAACTTTCTAACTACTTATGTCAACTAGTTTTATTAATTTGTTACTACATGTCTACAAATTCTCGGCTAAGGGTTAGGGTTTAGTTTAGTAGAATAAGTTGACTTATACAGGTTGCAAAGTTTCTTATAGGCCCACCAAAATAAACTGTTATAAGATATTAAGCTGACAGTCTACTAATACTCTAATGACTGCTAGTTGACAAGTTACTTACTTTTAGAATGTCTAAAGCGGACTATCTAAATAAAGCGTTACCAATTAAATAAAACAAACGCTGTGATTTTCCTGATCGTGAAGCCTGATTTGTGAACCAGACCTGGGGCATCATTTATAAAATGTTGTGCAGAAACCATCCCACACTTGATCCTATGATCATTTCTCAAATATGTGTATTTTTGATTAGAATGAATGCACAAAAAGAAAACAACCTCTTTTCCAGATGTGAAATCTATGAGTCGCAAATGATCGTGAACTTGCATGCAACTGAATGGCAGCTCTCTGCTATCTAATGACTCCTAATTCATGTCATTAACATAAATATCTGCAATCATCATAATTTAGAATAGTGAGCTGCAAGAATATCTTACATTTTCAAAAACCTGCAATACTCTTACAATAAAAAGTGTATACAGTACTTCTGCTTAGACCCTGACGTAAGGCTAAGCACTTTTCCACATCAAAGATGGTTTTAAATATGAGAGCTGGTGTGAATTTAAGTGTAAACGCACTCTAAGATAAAATCTGTGTGTATATACAATTTATAAATGAGGCCCCAGAAGAAGAGTTAATTTAGTGATTCAGTTCACTGATTGAGTCAGTGAACCTGAGAACTGAATCAGTGAAAGAGAATATTAAAACAGAACTTTCAGAACTTGACAGAACTTTAATTTTGGATTAACTAGCTTTAATGCTTTACATTTTATATAAAGATAGTTTTTGATTGCAATCCTAATGATTGAACCAAGTACACCTGCAGCTTACACCATCATTTTAAGAACTGCCAACGATTGCTTTGTATTTCTGCAGCATAATGTTTGGCTATGGTTAGAATGTAACCAGAGGATGTTTAATCTTTCTAAACACCTTCTCTCTTTAGGACAGTCGATGCCTTCTGGTATGAAGAGGCATTTCAGTCTCAATTATTTTTCTCGATTTTGTCTCTTTTCTTCTCCTATCCAGGGCTGCACTGACAGCCCTACCCTGAGGTTGTATTTCTGCTTTGCGCTCCCTAATAGATGAGATTTCTCCTCAGCCTGATGGGATCGGTAGATTGATTGCTTCAGTCTGGCACCACACAGTGGTGTGGGAGCGAGATAGAGGTTGTTCCCATGGAGACATGCCCAGATGTGTCTAACACCAGGAAAGAGAAGTATAAATATACAAAAGCAAAAGGACCAAACAATTGTAAGCACAATGCACGTATCGCAATGCACCCATCTTTCTTAAAAATAAATAAATACAAACAAAACATTTATGTGATGCCTGTAAGGTCATGCATTTCACAAAAGTGAATGAAAAAAGGGTTAAATACAATATGGTGGGGGAGCTGATATAAAGTATGTGTAGTCCATTGTACAGTATATATGCTTTCTGCAGCAGGATCACTTCAGGCTGCTTGGCAGAGAATCACTAGCTTATAAACAGAGCATGAATGTTCCCCACCCTCCATTACTCTTATTATGTCTGCAAGGATATCCTACATCCAGAACTTCTGTCAAATGCATCCTCTCATCTCTTGCCTTCCGTCGAGAGGCCTGGCTAATGGATGCAGAGATCCAGTACTAATGAGTTTTGACACATTTTCAAATCCTGTCCTATATACTCCACACCACTTTTCTGGGATATACAGGTGAATAAAAGCAACAGTGAAGACAGCAGTGCAAAATGAGAAAAAATGAAAAGGGAAGCACGATGCATTCTATTCATATGCAGTTAACATGACAGAGAGTTATACAATAATTTAACTTGACAACAAATATTTTGACTTTAGTTTAAAGCTGCAGTGCATAACTTTTTGTGTTCAAAACTAAATTATAATATATAAAAAGAAAGTACATCATCAATCCATTTTCCAAACTGTGTTTTTGGCTTGTCCTGCTTCACAACGGTAAATCTATAATAAGTGTTTATATTCAGACTATCGGGTAGGTATACCTGCGTGATTTGTCATAGACATAAACAGTGAGAAGTAGCTACAGACATCTACAATATTCTATTGTATATATACAATAATTATGCATGCTACAGCGCAAAAAGACTGGACTGCAGCTTTAAATATAAAAGTATTTAATTAAATTGTTTTAAAACACTAAAGTAAAATGTGGAAACAATATTTTACAATACTGTCATACTGTAATATATCTATATATATACACTATATTACCAAAAGTTTTCGCTCACCCATTCAAATGATCAGAATCAGGTGTGCTAATCACTTGG